>JABEEJ010000800.1:0-38454 GCA_013363135.1 Fusarium brevicatenulatum
ACTATATACTTAAAAGCATTTTATTTATAAATATATTTTTATTATTAAAGATATAAGAGTTTTAATTAAGAATTAATTCATAAGATACCTTAAAGATAGATTAGAAAACTTATTTACATTATAATATTATATATATATTAACTTCAGTTTATTCCTTAGGTTAGTCTCTATACTTAAGCATTCTTGCAACTCCTTTTTCGCCTGCTCAGCTCTTTTGCTTCATCATCAGTATTACAGTTTATTAACCCCAGGCATTTACGTATTTCCATCCGTTCACTAGGTATGCCTGGCTGCGTGAAAAGTAGCAGCTATTCCCATGTGCTCCGTCTTTGGTCTCTGCTTAGGAATGCTAATGGGAAGTGATTGGCTATCACTGGATGAGTGCCATCACCGAACATATTTTAAATAACCCTTCGATGGATATAACTGCAAGCTATCCATTTATTCATCCAAGCAACTGCAGAGTTTACATGTTCAAGTTATATCAGACTTATGGATGTGAATGTCAGAATCCGCCTCCTCGACTTATTTTTCACGATGAAGACTGCCCCTACGTATGGACTTATTGGTTCAAGTGGCGGCTCATATGTCTGCGGACCGCTTCTCGGCATCATCATCTTTGTCATGGGATCTATGTTGCTCTTAAGTATTTCACATGTTATTGTATCATCGGAGGCATGTAAGAACATCTTGTCTTATATAGCGATGCACCACATCGACGAGAGCCCGTATTATCAGAAGGATTAGTGAGAAGCCCCCCTTTTAACCCAATGTACGGTCATCTTCCAGCCACATTTGCACCCTTCGCTTGTTGCTCCGTGTCGGGTATTTTTATGTAATAAAATATACTCTGTATCTTAGCCTCCTAGGCCAACGTTGACATGAGGCCTAGATGCATGTTACACCACAATAGTATTCGGATATCCATATAAATATAGATTTGGCATTGCTATTATGTGTCCATATCTATACTAACCTCAACCTTTATAGTAGGCTCTGTTCCTTACTGAAAATGTGCCCATTCGTCTCATGATCTTGAACGTTTGTATGGAAGTTTGTGCATCGAATAGAGCCAATGACCATTTCCAGTTGAACCTGAGTATTAGTCGTTGGCCTAGTAGATCAACTCGCCAACCCTCCACTGTTGGTTGTTGTAGAAATAACATTTACAGGGAGTACCCCCTTGCGAGACACTTCAACGGTGCAGGGGCGTTTATTTAGATACATGATCCAGATTCTTGGAATCTTGTCCCGGTATCAATGAGTATTCCTATCCATTACTGTGAGTGGTTTTGATCACAACCAAGGTTCCCTCCTATATGAGTGGACTGCGTAGACAGGTGTCACGCTACTAATATTATCAAGGAAAAGGTTCTAATATATCTGGAGGCCCATAGCCTTCTTCCCCAGCTGTCATGACTCTTCAGGGTGTATTAGAGTTTCATCATTCTTGTATTGTGGCCTTGTTTGCTACACTTTAATAACGTCGAACATTTCCATCGGGCATATGTACAAACCATGGCACCCTCGAGTCCACCTCTGAGCAAATTGTCAGAATTGTTGCTCTCGTTTTCGTTTTCTTCTTTTCCAGTATCGGCAAGTGAACAAAGCAGTCCAATATCTCATTCTGAGACACGTCCGTTTTACGAAGTACTCGAGTTACTCTATTACAATGGTCGATCAGTCAAGTTATTGGACGAAAAGCTGCAGCGAGACAGGGTTTTGTCTCCCACCTGCCTGTACTATATCTTCATCAACCTCCACGCTGTCGTACCAGTATGATTCAACTCACACCAGTTAGGGTGGTGTGATAACTGCAATAGCATTTGCAAAAATTATGTCTAAATATACGAATTTACCAGCTCATCAATCGGATCTATACAATAAAATAGTACATCATGCCATACTTCTTTTTTTGAGGTGTTTTCCCGTCCGTCACAGTTGTATTGGTCGTGTTGATGATCAGATGTTCATCTCTAGACACATATGACATCAGTGTCAGCTGGAAAGCTGGACTATCCGTAGTGCGATCCTAACTTATAATGATCTAACGTACTGGTAGGCTTTATCGTCCAGGTTGTGGTGATGAGTCTAGCGTGGTGCTGCTTTTGTTAGTGGCTACTATGTACCGGTTCAGCACATCATAGGAAAACACAGTGTTCCATCCACTTCCCTTCTAGGCTGTTCTTTATCACACCTCGACCTCTGATTTGACGGTCGCCTAAGAGCCAATCCCGGCGTGTGTGAAGAAGCTACCTACCTAGCTGAGAGGGGTAGGGTGCCACCCCCACTGCCACCCTAGACACCCTTTGATTCTGGATAGAATTGTGATAACGAGAATGGTGCAGTACCAAATGGTGTGCTGCAAGCTTATCCATATTGGAATGAGATACTTACTGTGCCTTATAAACAAGGATCGTAAAGAAGCTCATCATGCAGCTGTGGAATAATTGTATCAATATCAATTGAATACTCTGATTCGTAGTTGGTCTCAAGCTACAACAGTGATATAGTTCGGGTGACTGACAAACCAAGGTGCTTTCTCATTGGCTCGGAGGATGACGCGTCGACGCGTTCGGGTTTCGCGTTAATCCCCAGCCACCTTTGTTCCAAGTTTTTATGGTGTACGTACTAATATTTCTTCGTAGTAATTGCCTTCCTTGAGTGAGTTAAGTGCACTACCTTAGTTGGAGGGGAGGATGTCTACCTACCTATGCTTTACGAGTCCTACTCGTCAATGGAGGCAAGATCGATAGAAAGGATGCCCAATGTATTTCCTAAAGTTTGAGTTGTTTACATGCAGCGTCATATTGACCCATTTCTCTATCTCGTTTTATCAACCCCTCACCCTCAAAAAAAGACATCCACACCTTTAACCGTATTCAAACAGACGACCCCATCACACTCATCCACATTCAACCCCAAAGAGGTCATTCATTTAGAGCGAATGCATGGATGCATGTGAGTGCGGGCGATAGCTGTGCTGTGCGTATTTTCCCTGCGCTGTCTTTCATTCTTGCCGCCGACGTGCAGCTCTGGCTGGATGCTTGGGCAGGGGTCGAAACATACTGGCGTTGAGCCTTGCCTAGATGACAGAGGCAACCTGCCTTCTCGTTGGATCGTCACATTATGCTGCTTTTTGCTAGCTCTCGACGCATTTCCCCCCTCGCCCTTTGCTCTCAACCAAGCAATCCTATTGTCAATTCACTCTCTGCAGACGCACATGCTGGGTGCGTTAGGTCACCAATAAGTGGTACCCGACTTCGAGGTTAGCCAACGGGGAGCGTGGAAAACCTGGGTTACTGTTGTCTCATCTGAGGCTCTCAGATCATAACAAACAAACATGAGTTTGATCGCGTCTCTTCAGTGTTGTTTCCAGATGTCATCCAGCAGACGCTCATATTCGAGCAACTTGAACTCTTTCATACCAAAAACTATATCTTCGATTTCTCCAAGTGTGACAGATTCTCGGCCATTATTTCCACTTGCCTTTCTGCAGCCGCTCTCCAACCTAAGAGACTGGCCATTCGCCGTATCTCTATGCGAGGTCCCGAGCGAGTCTAAGTCAACACCTACGGCCGGCCGCCGAGAGTTGACCGCCACAGAACCAGATCACAGGAACAAAGACCGGCGAATGATACTTGAATGCAAAAATTGCTCATCCTGGACTCATCATCACCTCTGCAACGATAACGGGGAAGCAAAGTTCGCATCAAACAAATAAACACAAACCTAGGTCAACCATACTCTACGGTATTACTGTACTGTACGTTTGCAGCACAACAAGGCACGCAGGGTCTCAGTCGGCTGTCCTTTTGTCTCCATTCCATCACATGGTCTCGATCACCTTAAGGATCATCAACCTCTTCATCAGACCTATCACGGTTGCTCTACCGTCCAGGGTTATCGCTCAAGCTGGCACAACGTGCCCTCATCACCCACTGACCGCTGCTTGAGCTCTTCCTTGTCACGGACGCTGCCGGGATTGACTTAACAAGGGCTTCGCGCTAGCACGCCGCCTGTTGGGGGGCTTACTGCCGTCCTCACCACCGTCAAGGGACTCACCAGTGGATCGCCAGAAGCCGTAGAGGTCAAGACACGATTGCAAAGAGCAGCACAGCGAGCGCATCATATAATATAATATCAATATCGCGTCCTGCCGTGGAACGAGTCCCGTTCTCTGCTCTGTCCTCAGTTGGAAGATAGCGTGAGAAGCACAGCACCGTTGGGACCGACCGGCATCTAGCGAGCCAGTATCTAAACAACAAGCATTGCACAGCTCTTCTGCCAGGTACTGTACCTACTTACTTGGACTGCAGCGTTCGCGCCACCCGCTGTTCGCTGCTGGCCCACATCCTCGGTCTTGACCAGTGTGCTTCAAGTTTTTCTCTACCCTGGTTGGGTCGAGAGACAAGGAAGAGGAGACGTACCGTGCTTAACGAGCCGCCCGTCCATTCCCAGCTGGCCCTGCTCTCCACTCACCTCCCGTTGAGCATTTGGCTTGCTCATTCATACATAGCGCACACTCCCGCCCACCACACCCACATCGTCCCGGTCTACTTTCCTTTCTCTTTCCACTCACCGTTTCTCCATTCCAGTCTCTCGTTTGCGCCCAATACTCCTCCCATCATCCCTCGTGCTCCCGTACATTGCGCCGACTGTCGGTCGCGCAAGCTCAGCTTGTTCACTGCTTGCCTACGGGACCCTCAACTGCGACGGCGCGTCGAACTGAGACCGCCACTCCCTGTTGTTTATTTGCGACTGGGAGACCTCCACAAATCCCGCGACGGTGACAACAATAAACGGCCTTCGCCTTGTATGACGACTATAACCATAACCATAACCATAACCACGACCCTCGTCTGAGACATACTTTCCTTGTTTTATTACCGTCTATCACATAGCAAGCTCGACGACGCGCGATCGAACAATCAGCACGCTTTCTTCTATTTTCGTATATTTTCCTGGAAAGTATTGGCG
The DNA here is from genome assembly GCA_013363135.1 of Fusarium brevicatenulatum. Classification (NCBI taxonomy): domain Eukaryota; kingdom Fungi; phylum Ascomycota; class Sordariomycetes; order Hypocreales; family Nectriaceae; genus Fusarium; species Fusarium brevicatenulatum. The sequence goes on from JABEEJ010000800.1 coordinate 4,981, forward strand.
CGCACAAATAAACAGTCTGTCGCATCCTGTCGCGCTTCAACCTTCGGCTCGATCTCATACTTTGCAACGCCTCCGGCGCCTGAAAGCACATCGCCTAAACCCGTCGATATTTTCGAGCTCAGTATCGTTTGAGTTGCCGTGCGACATCTTGACGAGATCTAAGACAGCGCTGCCGCATCCCGAAACATTGGCCTCGACTTGTTCTGCGCTCAAATCGCCCCGCTTATCGCTGTTCTCCCTCGAATACTTATAACCACCATTTCGGAGTTCACGCAACCCTGGAGCGCATTCGCGTTCCTTGTGACCCGCCATGTCGCACTTCCAATCTCTCGCGGCCCCTTGGCCGAGAAGCGCGCGCCGTGAGGATCCCCTGAGAACGCCCGAGCCTACTCTACATGGTGAGACTCAACCACCATCCCCGCCGCGTCCCCGATTCCGAGTCAAGAGAAGGAATGCGTCAAATCTCAATGCGCCTACAGAACAATTTCTCGCCTCGGTTGCCGCTGCAGACATACCTATTCCCAGTATCGAGGAGCCTCGTGTACTTGACGAGGAGATGACAGAGACACTATACCCGATGTCGCATTTCAGCAACATGGACGATATACCCTTCACACCCCACGGTGGTTCAGAGCGCATGTTTTCGCCTCCAAAAACTCCTGCTCCAGACCTGTTACCAACTTTGGCCCCTAAACAATATCCAAACTGGTCCATCGATTCGACTCTCAGTAGCCTCGAATCTAGTCCCGATTATGAGTCCAGCCGGCCTTCGACAGCTCATTCGACGCACACAAGTGCTTCCCTGCTGAGCTACTTTTCTATCAGCTCTGAGGATTTGAGTCAATGCATCAGCCCAGATAATGAACACGCCGATTTTGCAAACGAGCTATCAAATGCCGACGACAATAGTAAAACTCTCAAGCCTGCCAAAACGGAGGTTCCTCGAGATACCATTCGAAGAGCACCCTGGACGAAACCCATGAATCAGCACCTATGGTCTACCTATATGATGTACTTGCAAGACCCCAAGGTCACACCCTTCCGTATCGGGAAGAGCGGCATCCCTCCCCATGGAGTCTGCTTGCGTGTGGCCCGAGAGGCGAGGAGGAGTTGGAAGGGATCAAAGGCTCAGACAAATATTGATCTCAGTAGTGGGAGCATCACACCCACCCAAGGAGCCGCTGGCCCGTATATTCAGTGGCCTCATACTTGTGCCGCCACTCGCGCCCAATTGCGGGAGCTTTGCAAGATGAACGCCAGGTCTAAGGCGCGGGGTTCACAATATTTAGCTCCCAGCCCTTCTCCATATAACAAATCCACAGTTCGTTACTGGAATCGTCGAACAGTCGTCGGTCGCTCCCCCTCGGTTTTCTCAGGTCAAGATATGGCAATGTCATTGGCGGTTAGCACTTCTGATTCCATGCAACTGCAAGGACCTCTGGCTCAATTAACAAATTCGCAACCTGAGCCTCAAATCGACGAACATTCGCTTCCTCCACCGAGTCGCGAGACGTTGGAGCCAGTTGAAATAAAGCACACACAACTTGCGTCTCCCTTTGGAGCGCGAAGCTACGGCCCCAGCTCGTCAAGCTCGCTACCCTCAAACTTCGTTGTGGATTCTAAGTTGCAGAGACAAACTCACACAGGCGGCCCGCGCCGCGCTCTCATGTCTCCGGTACGACTTACACGTAGCCGATCAACCCACAAGCGCCGGCCCAACCATCTGGAGGCTCGGAAGATTAAGCGACCCAGTCTCGGCTCTGATCTTTGGGTTGACCCAGCTTCAATCGTTGACCTATCAGCCACCAATGACCAGTTCGCAACGCCTCAGACCGAACCTGAGATAGACTCTGACGTCGTTGTCCCACGCAAGAATCTCCAACAGCTTTTCGAAGCTTCGCAGCCACTAGTTGCTCAGCAGCAAACGCTGGCTCCTCCAGTTGGAGACGTGCCCCCTCGACTAGGCTCACCCTTCGCTCTTGGAGGATCTAGTTTTTCCTTCCCGAATCGCCTGTCACATGGAGCTGCCAACGACCCCGACGCTCTTCGCCGGCCGTTCGCAACCGTCCAACAATCCAGCGAAAGCAACCACGGAGTTACCAGATCATCGCTAGCAAGCCGACTGGCTTATATCGACGAAAGACTTAAGGATTTCCGTCGTCGAGACCAACCACGTCGACGTTCTGAGTCACCGCTTTAACACATCTCATTTATGTTTTTACTTTTCTTTGTACATTCAAACAAGGTTATGTCACGAGTTTTATGAGTTCATGGATACCGACACACACACACGCACACACACATTGATCAAATTTTGTTGGGACCGCGACTCAACATTTGCATATGCATCTAGACAGCAGCAGTCTATCTGGCGATAGCCTTCATTTTCTGGTTTCCTTCTGCTTCTACACTTTGCTTCACCTTTCTTTCTATACACTGGGATCCCCAGGCACGCAGGCGAGCGTCGTTGCTCATTGCATTTTCTATCTCGACAATCGCCCACCGACATAACTTGTCAATTTCCTTTCAATTCTTCCCACAACGGGATGATCTTTCAACAATTCATGATGATATGATGGAACGAACAGCATGCAGGCCAAACAGAGCCTTACGTTTGCCGTGTTATTTTTTACCCTTGCAATTGAGCAAAACAGACATCGCCATAATTGGGGATGTTGTGACGAGACACGATTGAGCTCCTTGTGGGTCCGAACCATGAAGATGTATCAAGCTTGGACGAATGATGCAGTGGAATTTGATATCCATAGAACGAGCAACGATCTGAATGATGTCAAAACAAAAATACTTTGCATAAATTAACCGTCCATCGAAAGTGAACGTAGATATTGTTCTGGAGTAAAGTGGAATGAGATAATTGAAGAGTCAATGATGTTTGATTATTCTCTTGTTATGATAGGATATCTTGTCGTTATGTACATTAAATACTATTTTACAAAGAATATTATCTTGCTCTCAAGGCTCGCTTGAACTTTGGCCAACTCTCTCCTGGAGACTTGGCTAGATTGCGTATATATATATATAAAAAGAGAAGGAAAAAAAAAAAAAAAAAGAACTGGTGGAACAGCCAGTATCGTCGTATGACGAAGGCCCATGTCACAGACATGAGGCGATATATCAAGTCCTCGAGCTTCCCAGCCGAGAGGCAGCGGTGCGACTTTCCGCACGTGCTCGAGAACAGAGCTGGTTTAGCTCCCTCGGGTACAGAAAATAATCAGGCTCTTTTTAGGTGTGCTCACCACCAAAATGTGACCCATTCATTTCGCTGACATTTAATCCAGTTCTCGTCCTGTCTGATCTCGATGATCAAAATTTAAGCCAAGTTTCTGTGAGTTGTCTTGGGGCTGTTCGAGATCAACGGAGCCATGATGGCGATCGAGCAGATCAGTTTCACACCCAGCCCCCTTGCCGGATTCATTCTCATCAGCCACTTTCTCTTCAGCAATGGTTGTCTCCCTTCAAGTCTTGAGTGTACTTGAAATAGATCTCACATGCTTTATCGCTTTTGAAATCTCGTCATCGTCGTCCTCGCCGATATCTGAGTCTGCTGGTCCGGAAAAGAGTGGTCTGGGCACGATATCGCGATATCTCCGGGTTGGGGCGCTTAGACCTGTGGATTCTGGCCCTGATTCCTTGACCGATGATTGGTAAACACGGCGGTGTTTTGTTGAGCCTGATTCGTGAGGGCATCGTCGCTCGCCGACGCTTGAGCGATGGGAGTGGAAGGAACATTGGCGAAACCCAAATGCGCGTTCATCATTGCGGAGGCGATTGGCTGGAATGCGCAGCTGTGGGTTCTTGAAGCGAATGTCGAGACCTGAGAGCCGCATCTTTTCCATATGTATGTCATAGTCGCTTGCAAACTCCGGTAGCTCTTCTAGTAGATCACTGAAGCGGGTGGGTTCCGAAGTAGCAGATTCCTGAGGTTGGAAGGTGAGACGGGGCCCACCAGTGAAGGAGAAGGCGACCATGGCGACAGCCCATCTTCGGAGTCGGATAGCAGCGAGATCCTCGCATTCTGTGTATAGGAAAGTAATGAGACCAGAGGGAACGTCCCAATCGCAGCGAAGGTAGAGGTCCTGAATGGAGTCCATGGCGAGGTCCTGAAGTCGATAGAGTCCAAGACGCGATGCAAAGAGGTGCAAGCGGATGAGAGACCAGTGGATATTTTGCGAAGCTTCAGTGCCAGCATCGTATGCATTAGATATCAGCTCATCAAGATGTGGACGAAACCGAAGACCGAGGTGAACCCAGTCAACAAACAGACCGAACATTGAGGATGATTCGCGAGGCAGCCATAACGAGATTGACTTTGAGCTCGAAGGATCACCAAAACGGTCGGCAAAGAATGGCGAAGTCGCACACAATAGCCGCTTATTGACTTTGAAGCGCTGCTGCTTGGGGCCTATAAGTACAGTCGCCATTGGTTCAGACGAAGGCTGCGAAGGTGACGGCATTGGCGAAGGCACCGACTTTTGTGAAGCGCTCGCAGTCAAACGGCTATGGCTATCCTTGAAACGACCAAAGCCAGAGGGGCTAAACAGAGGAACCATGATCGTCGTGTATGTCTCTTGGAACAGTTGACAAGAGTGTTTTGTGAGTTTCAGTGAAGGACGAGACCCGAAAGGAAACAGAAGGAAGAGGGTGTTGAGGGGGTAAGAAACAAATATAAAACCAAATCAGTCTGTCTGTATGTAGAAGGAAAGTGCTGGGCCGGCCAGTTGATAGCAAAACAAAACAAGAGGAGAATTCGAAACAGAAGAGCCGTCACCAGGAGTGGCACATGGCAGGATTATCAAGTATCTGGGGAGAGGAAAAAGAAGTCCTCAGACAGAGCTCGCTTGAGCCCCTTGCCAGGACGACCAGGAGCCTCGATAATCGGCCAATCGTAGCGCCATCCATGTACATCATCAGCACCAAAGGCGGTCGCTAGTGGGTTTCAAGGCGATCATTTGGGGCATGTTCTAGCTCTCAAGGCAGCTAGCGTTCTGGGCATCCTCGTGGCGATACAGTGAGCAGAGAAGCCTATTGATCCAGAAGCCTTGGGCGTTTCAAAAGGACGGATCCAAAACGGGCCCCTTCGTGCGGATATTCCGTCCAGTCAGCGTGAGGACCCTTGCATCAGCTTCCATGTCCGTCACACTGGACCTGCGCACTGCAGATGCAGATGCATCTGTGCTGCACAGCGCTTCAGGCTATCATAGGTCGGACCATATAGCCCTCTGCCCCGCGCTGGCGCCTGGTCAGCCAGTTGAATATCGCGATAGAGATGGTGGAGGAGATGATGCTCAGCTTCACTTGTGGACGTTGTGCAAGTTAATCTCTTGTTCCTGCGTCAGCTCGTATCGGGCATCGGGGGTCTACAGTATTTTGCCATGATATGAAACCGAGATTCTTCAGACGCACAAATGGATGCATAACAGCCAACGAGGGGGATACATGGTATCTCGAAGTGGCACAACGCCATTGAAAATGATCATGACCAGATTTAGAACAGAGTAAAATAGCTCCACTAACCAGAATAAGCTCAAAGTTACTCTTTAAATGAGACGTCTCTTTGGTTTCGAACAAGGCTTTGTCTCTTCAGTGTTTGCGCAGGCCTCCACTAAACATACCCGCCCTTGTCCGTGAACTTTCACAACAGACCTTAGACGGGAGGTTCCATCCATGTTAGCCGGGCGGCTGTCCAAGGCACGGTCTCGATTCTATCGCCCCTATCCTTTCCTCTTGGCTGAAACGCCTGTCGCCTGTCGCGGCCTGCTCAACAAGTAAAACCTCTCGTGACTTGAAGTTATACCGAGTCATGAGTGGGCCCATCAATTCCTGTTAGTGATGTTGATTCTCTCTGCTGCGAAACATCTACAGCTTCAAGTAAAATACTCCAATATTCCACAGACGTTGCTTTTGCGCTTGCGCACAGCATTACAACATTGCTTATAGCCTGAGCCTTCACCAAGAGTCGTTAACATCTTGAGGTATTATATTAATGATGTACAGCTGTTTGATGATACCTAGGTATTGACTCCAAAACCTTTTTTTCGTGTCGAGATCCCCAGTGCAATATGTACATGCTCATATGCCCTTAAGGATATTTTTTCGACGTCTGTTTCGACCCAAGCTTATTTAGAAACTACTGGCCCCAGCCAAAAACCCAGTTGTCCTGGAAGCAACTCTGATGTCTTGCCCTCCCAAGATTCCCAGTGGCCCTTTTGTTGATTTGGGGCAACATCATTGTTTGTATTAATCGGCGTGCGTCAAAATGCTTATTTAACTCCGTCTCCAATGCACCCCAATCCTGACTTTCCTGTGCTTTCACATCCTCATGTCAGGGGTATCGAATCGTGCAATCCCAAACGCCATGCTCATGCTCGCGAATCTGTAAAATCAGGAGATAGTAGCCGGAATGTCGCCGTCGCTATCACTATCGCTATCACTGTCTGTTTCCGAATTGTCGTCGTCGTCAATTGGCATAGGATCATCGAGGGTTCCTCTCATCGAGGGCTTGGTTCGCTCTGCAGAACCAAGCATACCAGACTGGCCACCGATTGCGGCTGGTTTTGGTGGCGCATAACGGGGCTGAGCTGGGTTCAAGTATGCCGTAGGATCTGTGAGTTCCGCGGTTGCTGATGACCCCGAGAGCCCGCCCATTTCTGACATAGGAACCCTCTTCTGGGGACTTTCGTGAGTCCTGTTAGTCGCGTTCGATGACGGCAACTGGTCATCGTCGGTTCGTGCCCTCTTCCTTGAGCGAATATCGCCGTCAGATGCGGCTGTAGCTGGTGGAGTCGCGGTGCTACTTGGAGTCCCTATTAGTCGAGCCTCCTCAGCTTCAATCTCTCCTCGGGTTCGCCTCTCGCGAAGTCGGATACCAAATTTCTTGCGAGTGGTACTTTGCTTTGTGTTATATGAGTTTTTCAGACTTGCCAATTTTTTTGATCTCTCTGGCTCGTCGAGAAGCGAAGCATCTTTCATTAGACCTCCGTATTTTTCTTCAGCATTCTTCATGATGTCATTGAACCTCTTCAAATCTTCAGGGCTGAGGTGGGCGTATGGATCGCGACCCGAATCACGACTTGGAGTTCCAGTAGGAGGCTGTGATACCGTTGAGTTGGCCCAGGTCGGCTGGGACGGCATCGACTGTAAAGGCACTTGGGTTCCTGGGTTACGGGTAATTCCAGTAGAAGGGTCTGGCACAGGAGGCTGCGGATCCTCAGGACGAACATGGATAAGCAACTTCCGCATCATTTCAGCAGTGCCGCGAGAGTGGTTTCCGCAGACGCTAGACTTCTCATGGTAGAGTAAACCACCACCACTGCCAAATCTGCAACCACAAAAGAGGCAGACGTCTCTCCCAACTACGTCATTTGCTTGGACTCTGTGGCAGGCGCTCTTCTTGTGGTGCTATTCGTTGTTAGACAAATCCAGTTGACTTAGTTGAATTGGTAACTTACATAGTCGAGTGCCGCTTGAGAAGCACATGGCCAACCACACTTGCACCAAGCGAGCGCTCCAAGTTCTGGCGTCAACTTCGCCGGAGTCTGAAACTTCGCTGGAGTTTGAGTCGCTGGTTTATTACCATATTGCATTGGCGCTGGGGGAGTTTGCGAAGCGACGGGAGGAGTATGATATTGCGCCGCACTAAGTGTCGTGTTTGTTAGAGGCCCCATGGGCTGCGGCTGCGGCTGCACCGGCAACGAGTGCAGAGAAGGGATGACATGCTCATTATGCTCCTGGACGATATCCTTGACATCGTAGCCCAGCCGTTCTGCACGCGCCAACGCGTTGACAAGCTGCCGGGCTGGTATCGTCTCTAGGCGTCTTGCAAGGGCCCTGTCCAGAAACTGTGTACTAACCCGAGGGAGTATCAAGTCTGCGAGCTCGTCAAAGTCACTGGCGTTGAGGTGACCCAATAACTCGCGCTTAGACTTTTGTACCAGGTTTGCACCGAACTCCTGGACGGCCTTGGCAATAGTCTCCGGGGATGCTTGATGCATGGTCGCATTCAACTGTGAAAAAGTTAACAAGTCGTACGAAGCATGACCAGAAAGTGTCGGAGCTGTGATGAAGCCCACGCGCTCTGAGGATGTGACTCGAGATAGACTTGAACCAAAATGCGGCGCACGAGAAACTTACCAAGAAAGCAATGTGATACTGTGAGCCCGCAAGAGACTTTTCCCATTTGTCTCGAACAACTTGGCGAACAACATCAGCCGGCGTTTTCTCCACTAAAGCAGTCAACTCATGATAGTAGTTTGAGGACTCGACGGAGTGCGACGGCTGATTCAGTGTTGGCGACATAGGGCCTTGTGCCTGTGATGAGGCGTTGAGTGTCTGCGTCTGAGGCCGTTGTGAAATTGTCTGGCTCAAACGATTTGTCTGCATTGGCGGTGATTGTTGATGTCCTGGTGGGAGAAAAGGAGTTGCTGGCGCGGGGGAAGCGCTTGGCTTTTGCGCAGTAGGAGCAGAGGCGACTGATGCAGGTCGCGAAGTAGGAGCATAGCTCGGCAGAGGTACTGGTGTTTGACCGTACGGGTGAGGCATGGTTGGATTAGGACTTTTTGCACCATTTATACCATTCTGCAATGGTACGCCAGCTGGCGGAGATGTCGCTTGTGTAGCCATCCTTAGTCCCCGAACACTCTAGAGAGAAGTGTCGCGCTTGTCCTCGTTCTCAGTGACTAACTGTATCTCAGAATTTCAAGAAACTTGAGAGGAGCGTGTCCAAAGTTGCTGGTGGCTGCACAGTTATCATCGAAATATGGCCTTGGAATGAATGAGGTCCAAAACAAGAAAAGAGAGAAAAGAAATATAATGAAAGCAAGAGAGTGAGCAGCGAACAGGGCTGACTACTGTAAGCCTTCAGATGAATATCGTCGTGCCTTCTTCTGTGCCCAAACGCCAGATGCCTTCAGGACGCGTTCACACTTGCTTGCGCGCTAGGGGCATAAAAGTTAGCAGGGGTTCCGTATGCGCCAAGGGCGTGGAAAAAGTCAGGGAGGGTTATTGCTTAAAGGGGGAGCCTTTAGCTTTATAAAATTTCTTTAGTGCATTAATAGCGCTAGCGTGATTCAGAAATAGCCTCGCAGAGTGGAGAAGGGTCATGTGATGGTTTGTGCTTAAGTATTAAGGTATAATTAAATAAAATTAATAATATAAAAACTAAGTTATTTATTAAAACTTATAACTTATTAAGACTTTTATAGTCTATATATTTAGTATAATAGTAATTAGAAATATGCTTTAGTATTTATATATAAGATTTTTAAAAGCTTAAAGTATTTATATAGAACTATAGTTATATAATTCACTTAGAAACGCGTTGGCAGTAAATATAATTCTTAATTCATACTTGGTATCTTAATCTCATCTTCCACAGGTCCTGTAGCCATCCAATTTCAAGACAACCCATTGTCATCCGGCCATAGCAAACGCCCCTCATTACATTGAGCACCGGCCGCTAGAGGCTGTGAAGCCAGGCTCGAATCCATACCATATCCTTCTAATCACGAAACCCACCCTCTCATTTGTCTTCTGTTCCACTCCACCTCTTAATAAGGCTCACCGATTGCTGCGAGCAGTGTTTTTCGATAGTCGCCCGATGTCTCGCCGTAAATCCGTTTACCCAGACTCTTACCGTATCTTTGTTGGTAGGCACCCTTGACGTTGTTGAGCGTGTTTCGATCCCAATGGTAGCGGATTGTTCTTGAAACCAGGAGGTGATCCTTTGTTCCCATACCAGCCATTGAATCCTCAAGGAGCTTGGCTGCATGCATGTACTTGTCTGTGGCATTGCGTAGCTGGAAAAGGAGAGCGTCCTCCATGTGACCAGAGAATTCCTAGGTCACATTAGTAAGTTGTTTCTGACAATAACTAGTTTCAAGTGTACTCACGCTCTTGATAACCCTTTCAAGGTCCTTGTTAAACTTCTGCTTGTAGGTGTGCGCAATAGCGCGAATCTGATTATCGTTTCTTGTACTGAGAATGCTGCATACGAGAATTTCGTCGGTGCCCATCTTGCCCTCGGTAGCCTTATAGATCTGCATGACGTCGTCATCAACCTGTCGAGGGTCGACCGGCGCAGCGTCCTCAGCTCTCGTAGCGCCGAGAACAATCATGAAGTGTCGCTCAGTCTTCATGCTCAAATCGCCCCTCACTACATCCTCAAGCTTGTCGTGGAAGGTTTGATAATACGCGCTCTTGATTGCCTTGAGATCTGCGTTTGATCGACCAAGCAGAACATCGTTGAGAACAACCTCTTTAGTTCCAGGTCCAGACATGGCGTCATGCAAGGCGTGCACGTCAGACAGTAGCGGACCGCGGGCCAGTGAGACCAAAGCCTTCTGGAACCATGAACTTGTCTCACTCTGAATATCAGGGACCAGTTTGCGACGATGGTTGCGTTCGTAAGCAGCGCGGATCGTATCGACTTGCAGAGGGTCCTTATTGGCCAAGATGGCGATCAAAGCTTTCTCATCAGTACCAAAGCCCTTCATTGCTTTGCGCAGAGCGTCGGCGTCAGGACCGCCATCCCATTGGATGATCTGAGGCGGTCCGTAACCAAGCGATGGTGGAGTCGGCTGGACTGGTGGCGCTCCATACTGTTGAGGCGGAGGCGCGCCGTAGTTACTGGGCGGCGCAGGTGAAGATTGGCCGTAGGGTTGATGATGTTGCTGGTGAGGAGGAGGCGCGCCATAATGGCCCTGTGGAGGTCCTGGAGGTGCGCCGTAATGCTGTGGAGGAGGAGGAGGTTGCTGCTGGTATCCACCATAAGGTTGTTGAGATTGGGGAGGACCTCCAGGGGGAGGATAGTGGCCGTGAGGTTGCTGATACCCGCCTTGCTGAGGGGGATATTGTCCAGGAGGAGGTTGTTGATAACCACCATACGGCTGCTGTGGTGGGGGATATTGGCCATAACCTTGTGGAGGCGGCGGTTCTACATGTTGATCCAGTCAGATTGCCTTGCCTTGCCTTTCGTATGGCATGGACAGTTTACTTACGGCCGTAGGGAGCACCGTAACCTTGGTAAGACATGGTGCGTATGGCTATTGTGACGTGATGTGAAATTTGTATGGATATTGCGGGGTGACGGAGGGGAAATGATGGGTTTTCTACAAACGGAGTAGATATGTAGTATGCACGGAAGTGCTAGCGGAATGGAACTGGACAGTGGCTACTCGGTCTCTTATTTAAGACCCAACTAACTACCTAGGTAGTTGTGGTACCTGAGTTGCCTTGGGCTGAAGAGAGACGCGCATATGCTGCTCAGCCTTGAGGCGCTATCTCAATAATGGCGATCCATGTGGGTTGCCCAGAGGCGGAGCAAGCCAACAGCCAAGCAGCCAAGATACTAAACTTAGGATCGAGGGGACGTCATCTTCACCAAACAGAACGTCTTGTTGACATGATTTTGCCCCTCATTTGAAGGCTTTGGCAGGGGCATCTTGATTTAAGCATCTGGTCAATGCAGCCGAGACTCGGATAACATGCAGCAAGAGCTCAAAATCGTTTGGGCAGACGCAGGCAGGCAATAATAAATCTCAAAAGACGCCTGACCCGCTTCCTCAGCATGGGAACCCGGTCTTTTGATGAGGATGCGGAGACGCTTTTTGTCACCTATTCCCGGCAAAATGGCCACTCATTCGAGGTCCGTCCTAGCCGTCCTATTGGAGGCTGAGTGGGTGTGTTGATGGATGCGCGAGGAATAAGGGCTCGCTGCCAAGATCGCACGAGTCGTCATCGCATGACCTGACTGTCGTTGATCATGGGTTCTGGCTCTCTACTAATTAAAAACGACTCAGACAAACTGTCTTGATTCCTGGACTTGCCGGATTCGGAGATGTGCTCCAGCCACTTCAGTGACACAAGCGCCACTCCACCGCCACAAACGCGCAACTCATCTTCATCATAGTTTCAGAGCAGAGTCAGCAAGGAGAGGGTCTGGAAGGCTAAAGAATAGAGTAGGCCATGTCAGATGGTCAAATAAAGGATCGAACTCGTTAATTGGCATTTTTCGGGTATCCCCACCAATGCTTTGCAGCTGAACGATGCATTCGAGATAACGTTGGCTCACAATTCAGCCAATCAAGTCTTCAGATTGTGCTCTTGCAGGTGGCTGGTGAATCTCCCGCTAGGACCAACGCCCATAGAACCCCCCGATTGTTCCTGACCAGAAGATGCTAGCGCGTTTTTGGTGTCACTCCAACCTCCATGAATTCACGTCTCAACACCTGCTAGGGATAGGAGCTTTCACCAGCCATCTCAATTGCAATTAATAAAACTATTCCCTAGGACGTGCCAGGTTTGTGCTATCTTCTCTTGTCCTGTCTTCCTAGTTTCACGTAAGATTCAACACCTGTCTCTCATTTTAAGACTGTGATTATCCTTCACTCAGTTGTGAATGATGGTCTCTTGTTAGCTGCCAGTGCCAGCATCCGCAAGCACCTTAAAGAACCACCGCGAGCCCAGTTGTTATTTCTTCACACAAAATAACACAGAACTCACTCCCTGCAAACAAACAACACACGCATTCAGCGAAACAGCCTCATCAAGATGCGCGGGTTCATCCCCCTTCTTCTGGCTCTTTCTGCTTCTTATACCACAGTCATTGCACTTCCCCAGCCTAGAATCGTGCACCGCGATGCTACAGCCAAACCCAAATACTCAGTCGTTCCTTTAGAACCTGGCGACGACGACCCCGCCTCAGGCGACCTTGGTGGAGGAAATGGAGACGGAAATGGGAATGGGGGCAGCAGTAATGGCAGCGGTGGCGGTAGTAGTGGCAACGACGGAGATGGCGTGGTGACAGTCATCCGAACAGTGACACGAAAGCCAGTCACAAAAATTGTCACGCAGACCGAAAAGCCTAGTATCGTCACTGCTCCTGGAAAGACTGTCACCAAGGCAGTCCCTACTACTGTCTCGGTCATCAACATGGACGATGAGCCAGTCACTGAGACGGTCACTGTCCCTCACCCCAGCTCAAAGCCGACAACCACACAAGAGCGCGGTACTACTACCGACAAGCGAGAGCCGATTGCCCAAAGTACAACTGATCTAAGTTCGGCTGCCGCCCCAGGTGTAACATCTCAACCTCAGCCTCAGCCCATACCTCAGCCTGAGCCTGAGTCCGAATCACCTACCAACGTGGAGTCACCTCAGACTACCGGAACATCGTCAACCACCTGCGTCACTGACTATCCTCCACCCGTTGAGACAGTTGTTCAGCCTCCTCCTACTATCGAAAGCCCAGCCCCGGGTTCGGAGCCAACTACCGTCCTCACCCAGACAAGCGAGAGTGCTGGTGCTCCAGAACAAACTGAACGCCCTACACCGGACGCTCCAGTGGCGCCTGTTCCTTCGCAGGGTACCTTTGTTGAAAGCCATGCGACTCAGGATCAATCCTGGTCTACTGCTGTCGTACCTTATGAGCCCCCTGTAGCGCCAACGACTTTGATCACATTGACTACCACTACCACCTCAATCGGCACCCCTGAATCAAGCTCAGCCTCAAAGACACACGATAATGGCGCATGGCACACCTCCTACCCGGCCTGGAATGGAACAGCACTGGCGATCTGATTTCGAGATATTTGTGAAAAGTTAGCAGCATCACTCAGCCGCGAGTTCAGCATGCATTCAAAGGAGGTTATAGACAAAAGGGTAAGAAGCACGGCAAACAGGGAGGATAACTGACGTATCATGATGGTTTCCTTGTAATATTGGGCATAGTTTATAATAGACCCAGCGAAAGGAGGCAAGCGGACCAAGCGCTGGGACGTTTTGCCGCATGTAATGAATAATACCAATCAACACCAATATTTTTATAAACAAAGGTGCAGAGCAAAGCATGAAACTTCTGTTTGGTGTAACGAAATTGGCTGAACCCTGCTAGAGTGTACACTATAGCTATTGTATATAATCTGATGGCGTACTAGTGTGTTGGCTGTGACTAGAAGAATGATATATCATCTCAGAGCTTCTAGAAGTGACGGCGCACACGGGCCTGGCAGTTTTGGCCGCATGTTAGATACAGACATGAACAAAAGGCCGAAACATTCAGGAGAGGCAGAAATCCACATTATCCAAGAACAATACTAACAGGAAAACGACTCATCATTCATACTATTTTTTTCGAAATAGTACAAATATTGACCAAACCCACAGGAGAGAAATGCCTAATTCAATCATTCTGTTCGTTCTCACACACTGCGAGCCTGGTGCAAGTAGTGAACCAATTTTACTCAAGTTGCCGTTCTTTGACCTACGATCTCGTGCCGATATCCAACAAATACAAAATTGTTTGTTAGTCTCTGCCGCCCTGGACAAGGAGCACTAACTAACAAGCTTAGGAATACCACAGATATCAGACTTCAAAATCCTGAACTTCACATTTTACGACAATCATGGATTCTTCTATGAGCCCCTTCGGCACCAATGGCAACGATAGTTCTGCCAAGTACATTGCCGACAAGGCTGGCAGCCGCAATGAGGCAGTCATCATCGGAGGAGTAATGGTCGGCTCTGTTTTCTTCGTCGCCATCGTCGGAGTGGCTTGCATGTTCTTCAGGGAGCGGTCTCGAAAGATCAAGGACCAACTGGCCGCAACCAAGACTGTGAGCGCCTCTGAGTATGTCTGATTCAGCAACGTGGGAAGCCATAGATCATGAGACGACTGCCGGAACAGGATGTTGGCGGAGGGAATTGAAGATGGTAGTCGAGAGACATAGGGGTTTGACTGTCTGGACAACAAGACACAGCATTCATTTCATACCTTAAGCAAGGAAGCCACGGCTATTTGAATCTACGCTCATTCATTTCTATTTCAATTTACAATTATGGTTGCAGCCCTTCAGTTCACAGGCTGCCTGACTATTCCCCTGATGCGGTGAACGAAACTATCTCAGGTCACAAATGAGTTTGCATAATTACCTGGTCGAAGAATAAGTCCAGGACTTTCGGAATTGGTCAATTATTAACTGCTAGGTAAGAAGTGATTCAACGTCGTTCCAGGATGCCCGCCTTATTCTTGATTGGCTCATGAGCTACCACAAGCACTCACAACTGCTGCATCAAACCACACTTCAAGCCCAACTTAACTCAACCCTATCACCTATGCAAGTCTCATCACAACTGAGAGTCCACCTCCACATGAGATCGCACAGTGCGACAGGCCTCGAGCCTTGTTGCCAGAAAGCCATCTCCCCATTGTCGCTTGTCTTCCTTCTCGAGTTCTCCAATGAGACTGATCCACGTCCAGTACATGACCCACGCTGGGCAGCAACAGTTCATACAAGCCAAGGCGAGGCGATTTGAGGCGGTATGTGAATAGGAAACGAGATTAAAGATCGGGGTCTGAGGGAAAAGGTATTTAAGCCTCTGGTCTCTGCGGCTTTGGAAAGTTGTTTGAAGTTGAAACAAAGATCTACAATTTCTAGAAGTCATTTGTTTCTTCGCCCCAGTCCACTATCCCCACAAAACGCCGGCTCCGCCTCCAAAGCCGCCGATCTCATCCGGAATCCGGAGCGCCCAATTACATCAACATGCGTCCCACCTCAAGTTATCAGCTACCAAACACATTGGTGGTACTTCTTCTATTCTTCTCATGCCTCGCTCTGGCCTCATCAAACTCAAAAGATGCCAGAAACACATTATTTCAACGCGACGAGGAAGCAGGTTCAGGATGCAGTACAGAGGGTCAATGGCACTGTATGACCAATTCATTTCAGAGATGCGCAGGTGGACACTGGTCGATCAAGATGGCTATGGCTGAAGGGACGAAATGTGAGCCAGCGGGATATACTGATGACTATAATTTTCGAATTGAGCATGATGGTCAAGGGAATGGTGATGGACGTGCTGAAGGACAGAGCAGTAGGGGATCCAACCTGGGTTCAAGAGCTTCGGCAAGTGGCATCACTATCGTGGTAATTTCTTGTTTGTGGATTGCTCTGGGAAGTCTTTACTAGGCTCAGGATTTTATCATGACCACGAACATTTCGGGATAAGATTGTCGCAATATGGGCATCTGACTGAGGATGAACCGAACAAAGGAAATATTGAACGGAAACCAATTTTCATACCCTGACAACTAGCTCTTGCGACATAGGTACTGTGATATAATGATACAGGTTGTTAGGATATGAAATGGCATGCCAAGGGTTCTGTTGAAGTGGACAATTCCCCACCAATACCATTCTCTCAAGATACCATAAAAGGGTATCACGTCAACTTCGGAGATATTTCGTTGCAACTCCCCCCGAATTAGGCAAACATAAAGCGGCAGTTTCGGCATTCTTTGCAAATCATCACCGAGAGGAGCTCAATTGAAGGGAAAAACCGTCCGCTGGGAGCTGCCACCCCTGCCCCCAATCTTGGTCTTGCGAGCACGGGCATCGCTACATTGTTCGGAAAACTAGCGTTTGTTTCAACATTTCCCACATCGACTATGCTTATAGTTTCTCCTCCAATTAGCTTCCCTGTATCATTATACCTCTGGGGTTGTAAGGAGCACTCCGCCAAGCATGCAATGGGTGGTTATATGTATACTCATCTTACGCCTTTGTAAACTTAATACGGTTTCCCTTTTGCTTCTTTGGATCGTCTTCAAGCCTCTCGTTACATTTGAAGACATTCTTTTCGCTAACCTTCATCTTCTTTTTATACTGTCCTTATTTGGCGATCTGGTAATCGTAAATATGGTCAGCTTCAGGTATATCGGTGCTCTTGCGAGTGCTGCCCCGGCTCTGGCAGCCTTTGGCGTCACCACCAGTGGTAACAATCTTGTTGTTGACTCTGGCAACTCCAACGGTTTCTCTGTCACCGTCAGCAAGAGCGACTGCTCCATTAATTCGATCAAGTTCCGAGGAGCTGAGTACCAGTACAAGTCTCAGACTTCTCACATTGCGTCTGGTCTGGGATCGTCCAATGTCCAATCCACTGTTCTTAACAGTGAGTATGAAGCTTGTGTCAAACGCTGCAAAACACTGACTCCTGCATAGACAAATATATTAAGGTCACATGTACCACTAAGTCAGGGGACTTTGATCTAACTCACTACTATGTCGTCCAGAATGGCCAGAGCATGGTCTACATGGCCACTGATACAAAATCCCAACCGGCTATTGGCGAGCTTCGCTACATTACTCGCCTCGATCGCTCTCAGCTGCCCAACGAGATACCTTTTGGCGAAGTCTCCAATACCTCAGGTGGTTCTGCGGTTGAGGGCTCTGACGTCTTCAATGTCAACGGCCAGACTCGTTCCAAATTCTACTCGTCCCAGCGCTTAATCGACAACGATGTCTGGTGCTTCCAGAGTAGCGCCAAGGATGTGCACGCATGCATGGTCACTCACGCCTCGCGCTCCTACGAGAAAAGCTCAGGCGGTCCCTTCTTCCGTGACATCAACAGCAACAACAATGGTGATTTTAGTGCCCTTACCTTCTATATGAACTCCGGTCATGCCAAGACTGAGGAGTTCCGCCAGGGCTTCCATGGCCCTTACGCTTTGTCCTTCTCACGATCTGGTGTCCCAAAAGCCCAGGATATTGACATGTCCTTCTTCAAAGATCTTTCCATCCCTAACTACACCGCCGATTCCTCCCGCGGCCGAGTGAGTGGCACCGCCACTGGTGTTCAGTCTGGTTTTCAGGGTGTTGTACATTGGTTCAACAAAGACTTTCAGTACTGGGCCTACACCTCTTCCAACGGCGCCTTCACATCTCCATTCATGGTACCGGGAACTTACACTCAAGTCCTCTACCAGGGTGAGCTCAAGGTTGCCTCTAAGAGCGTGAGCGTCTCTGCTGGCAGTACTGCTTCTTCTCCTATCGCCGCCAACTCCGACATTACCACAGGAAAGCACACCTCTGTCTTCCGTATTGGCGATTGGGATGGCCAGCCCAAGGGTTTCCGCAACGCTGCTAACCAGCTTCGCATGCATCCTAGTGACAAGCGCATGGCCAGCTGGGGCCCTCTCACCTACACTGTAGGCTCCAGCTCTGTTGGTGACTTTCCCATGGCTATCTTCAAGTCCGTCAACAACCCAGTTACTATCAAATTTAATCTTCCCTCTGCCATCTCCACCCAGGCAACTCTTCGTATTGGTACCACCCTTGCATTTGCAAGTGGTCGCCCCCAGGTCACCATCGGCAGCTTCAAGAAGGCCTTCGATGCTCCCGTCAAGATCGACTCTCGGGGCGTCACGCGGGGAGCTTACCGTGGATTCGGTGAGGTATACGATGCTGTTTTTCCTGCTGGCACCCTGAAGGCTGGCACCAATACCATTACTATCGAGGTCATCTCTGGTAGCTCTGGTGCTGACTTCCTGAGTCCCAACTTCATCTTTGACGCCGTCGAGTTATTTCACTAAACAGACCAAATTCAGCAGTACGTGATGGTCAAGGCACCTGGTCAATCATAGCTTTCCAGTGTACATATTATTAAGGAGGAAACAATTACATAAGAATAAAGCCCTCGATGCTAAACATTATAGCTCAAGGGCTCGACTGAACATGCGACCTGTACATATTCAGAAGACAGCCATACATGTTCGGTGAAGGTATCAAGTAATCTGTATGATCCATTACCAGGTCATTAGAACATGCTATCTCGAACCCGATAACGACGGCTATAGTTTATGATCACCATACCAATGCTGAAAGATATGCGGTAGCTAGTCGTCCAGGGCACCTCACATCTAATAAGAGCGACATAACCAGATGACTTAGTCGAGGTCTCTCCAGTAACGAACTGTAACAAGCTGGCTTATATCAGCCAGCTTGTTAAGACTAGTCTCGATCTTTGGCGAGGAAAACACCTAAAATGTCAGTAATCACTAATAAAAATGGGGTCACACATGATCTAGGAGTACGAGAGCTAACTCCGATGGTCAATCGTATAAGTGCAACAAGCCCGCTCAACAAACGCAGATTAATCAAATTCTGTATTTATTTTACATTCGAATTTAGAAGTTTATGAATATGTCGTCTTCTCAAGGTACTATTCTGATCACTGGGGCCAATGGAGGGCTCGGGTCAGCCATGGTGACCAATATTCTGGGCAAACCACAACTGGCCAGCAACTACGCCGGTGTCTATACTGTCAGAAGTGCAGCAACGGCAACTCGACTTCAACAGGTTCTGAAGTCAGCTTCAGAGGGTCATAGACATGATGTCGTTGACTTGGACCTCAGCTCATTGGCGAGTGTCAGGACGATGGCAACCAGGATCAGCCGTAGGGTTGCTGCTGGAGACTTGCCTCCCATCAGCGCACTTATTCTCAACGCTGGATATCAAGACCATGAAGAGATTGTGAGTTCGAACCAAACAATCAAAGATGCCTTATACTCATCGAAAACAGAACATATCAGATGATGGATACGAGATGACTTGGCAAGTCAATTTCCTGGCCAATCAACTGCTGACTCTTCTCCTGCTTCAGAGCATGGATAAAGAAAAAGGTAGGATCCTTCTGATAGGAAGCTGGTCTCATGAGTAAGCCGTGCCATACAAGCAAACTGACATTCGCTGATAATGTCTGCAGTATAAACGATGAGCGAAACAACACAAATATCAAGTGTTACACTGGGTACGACAGTCTCTTCCCTGGCCCAGAGGAGCTAGCCAAAGGAACATGGAGCAGACCAGATTCTGGGGGAGGATGGCTGACGGGATATCGACGATATGGGGCAAGCAAGCTATGTGCGGTGATGCTCATGTAAGTGCACCAAGCTTTTTGACCGAGTTAGCATCTGACGATTGTAGGCACGAACTCGCTGGTCGTCTCGTCCAGGATCCACAGCTATCTAATATCGCTGTGGTCGGTCTTGATCCCGGTGCCATGGGCTCAGATCTACATCGACGGGGCAGTTTTGTCATGTCTCACTTCCTCAAGATCCTGGCCCCAGTCATATCTCTTCAGGCCAGATTCAAACCCAACGGAGATTTCCGCCCACTGTGGAAGAGTGCTGAAGACGCAATTCGACTCGCCTTTGAGACTGAGGCCCCGACGGGCGAGCTGCTGTATCTGAATGGTACAGATGAACTTGAGATTGGGAGGGAAGCAAAAGATGACGCCAAGAGGAAAGCCTTGTGGAGCTATGGTTTGAAGGCGGCAGGGATTCAACGGGATGATACAGTTTTGAATGGATGGCAGTGACTTGGGATGATTTTGAAGTTCGCTTTGTCGTATTTTATGATTGAAGTTGGTTTTGTAGCGGCTGATGTTAAGTAATGGACTGCCAATTCCAAGGCCTTGCTTGGGCTATGTCAGATCGAACAGAGACAGATCCTCAAGAGACCTCAGCATGTACGGCATATTGTCTCTGGCTCTTCTAAATATGATCATGGATTACTGAGATCTTGGGGACGATGTCGCTTAAGTTGGCGATCGGGCAACTGGTATCCGATAAGAAGGCGATTAAGTCGTTTGAGTAAAGCTGCTCGTTATCTGTCGGTCTTCATGAGTCCAGGGACTATCAAGAAAAGTGACAGCTCTGAATCTCCTGACATGCCATACCCAAGAAGTAAACGGCAACGGCGGTAACCAACGGGTCTTCCGGCAAAAGACAACAGGGGATGATGTGAAATATGTAGCCGGGATCAGGGTCCTTCGTAAGGCTCAGCAAGAAAAGTACCTACCAGTAGATGATATCCCCGACGGAGAAATACAGAGAGAGCTTAGCTTCAACAGCTATCGCAAGGTCTGGTGTTTTAGGGTGATGATCCGCCAACGTCTACGTAGCTCTGTGTGGTCTGAGCGGGAAAGGGCTAGGAAAGGTTCACATTCATGTAAATGAGTTGTTGTTTCTTTTTCCTGTTGGTGGTTCCACTTTGGTCGTCAGCTTTGAGTGCACGGAAGATGATGCCCCAAGTTTCAAATCATAGCCCCTGAACAATCTGAAACAAGCCCGCTCAGGTCCCCTGCGGATTTGACAGGCACAAGCCCAAAAATGGAAAGATCTCTTTCATGGTCTGGATGATCGAAAGAAAGATACTTTTTCTAGAGTGTCAATCTTTACCTTCTGGCGTTGTTGGGCTTGTGAAAGCTTGTGATGATGATGATGATGATCACTCCTGGTTCTAGCAGGTGAAGAAGTGTCACTGTTCATCCGAACTCTCTCCTTTTTACTGCAGATTTGAGTCAAAATAAGCTTCTTGACAACAGTTCTCTTTAGGTAGCAGTTACTAGAGGATATGATAGGTATGCCACCGCTTTTCTCTGGTCGGGTACGCCTCGATAGAACCTAGCGCCAGAGCGACTAATGGCGGCTCGTTCAAGCCAGTCAAACTGCATCCCCAGTCTTCATATGCCACAACACGGCGGCGGCGCTTGGGACACTCTATTTTGGCGCCTGTATATCCAACACAATTGCTGTCCGTCCACACATCATGATATCAAAACAAGACCCACGGGCTGAACGTTCCAGCAAAGCACTGGCGTTACCCTCGGTCGGTTGGCTATCCAGAGCCACATTTTTACGGTAGATACCCATCGTCCTATGCCGTCGTATCGTCGTATCCCTGCCTCATTTAATCAAGAGGCGCCAACAGCCTCGAGAGCCGGGGAACAAGGTAATCGGTTGGCGCTGGTTGCAAGCACCAGGCCTTAAATTAATACACCAAAGCTCCAGTGGGCTCCAGGGGACTGACTAGCCGACAGCCAACGACCGTTGTACCTAATTTTGAAAAGGTTTTGATTAAAGAACCCCCAGGTTCCATGCCGTCAACAAGCAATCATTTCCCTGTTGTGCTCGAGTCTTCTCTCTCTCTCTTGTTTGTGTGTTTATCTGTCTCTTGCTCTTTTTCTTTTTTTCCCGCTCTTCTTCACTCTAACCCACATTCATTACACTTGAATCCAGGCTTGGAGCTGGACTCGTGCCTACAATATACGACAGCGATTCAATTGCTTTTTTCCCTTGTTATGCTTGTCTACTCCGACACCTTCCAGACTTGGGTAATTCATTGTTACAGCTTTGAGCAACCTCATTCCAGTCCTAGCTTCTAGAAGGCCTCCGCCACACTCAGGTCCCGCCGCCGTTTGAGCTATTGCTGCCGTCAGCACTGCACAGTCACTTACATCGCCATATCGAGGTGAAGCTGAAGGATTCACGCCCAAAAATAACAACCTGAATACAGTAGTGGCAGCACGAGGCACTCTCAGCCTAGCGATCCCGACAATCTTCCAACAGTCGCTGTCACTGACTGGCAGCTGACAATAGAGATGCCTGCCATGTGGGACAGCTTCAAAACTGGCACTGGCCCCAGCATTCATCAGCAACCACCTCGAGAGCTCAAGAACCGACCCTTTCTCCGACAGACCCAGAGTTCGAGTTCATCACAGGCACTGCCACAGAATAGGTCCACCACGAGCGTCAACAGCAGCAACGGTAGAAATTCGAACAAGTCACGCGACAGCAACTACGACAACCAAACATATCTTCAAGACGATTTCGAAAACCGTCTCAACGGTCTCGGAATTCAAAACGGCCCTTTCAGATACGAAATTCGACGTGGTAAAACAGTTCGGCAACCATACAGCGCAGGCCCACCTCGTCTGTAAGTGCTATTTCTTTCGTTCTATACTTTCATTCCATAAGGTACACTGCACCAAAAACGATTCGGAACTGCTGCGCCGAAAGGATGCAACCCAACACAGCCCATCATGACAAAGGGCCCATTAAGAGCTTTGTTAGAACGCATGGTGAACATGAGTCGAGCTGGCGCAGCAGGGTTCCCTACACGCACGCCTCATTTCAGCACGTGCAAGGTACAACAAAGCGATGAAGGCTCATTAGGCAGCCTCTTCTAGCCAGTTTGGCATCGGCAATTGTTGGAGTCGTTCGTCGTCATATAGTACGCATGCTCAAGCTCGACAAGCCTGCATACATTTGCAAAAACTTGGGACTTTTATTCCCAGTGACAAAAATGATTAGCCTGGCGACCTACTGTCTTCTTTACTAAATCTACCTACCTAAGCTTTTGGTCACTCAGGATTGACGTCTCAAATTGTCTTGCTCCCTCCTTGAGGGTACCCTTAATGCTTCTCATACGCCTGATACGACTTGGCAATAACGACAGTATGTCTGTTCCTGACTAACACATTATCTTCACTCAGCTCCCCTGCTCTCGGCTCAGACGACATCCGAGCGGACGCTCCTCCTCGAAACCCTCGAAAAGGCGAGGACGACTCTCCTTGGAGACCTGCCTCCTCCGTTTATCCCGACGACGAATTCGACTCGAGCAAGCGCTACTCTCGTCACTTACACCATCGGTTATCACGCTCCAAAGCGCCTGCCAAAGACATGTACGGGCGTTCTGTCGAAATCTCTCCTCCAAGCTCCCCCGAGTTTGATGCTACACGTTACGAGTGAGTAATCTTGGTTCTGAATCCTTTTCATTGCAGGTTTCTTGGGCATTATTGTCCTGACTTATCGGTTCTTTTTGGAATTTGTTGGCACTATGCGTGCTATCCTCAAAATGCGATCCTTCCGAATCAACGTACAATCACTAATACGATGCCTCACTTGCAGACCAAACTCTCAAGATGTTTCACCAATCGATGAGAGCCCAAATTTATCTCAGCTGGATCTTCTAGGAGAACGCCGCCTCGCTCCCAGACAATCACAAACACAGCTTCGTAGCCAAATACCAACTATGCGTCGCGATAAGCCAACGAGCCCTGGTCAACCTTCACCACTTCGCACGACTAGGTCAACCGATCAACTTGCAGATATCACCACTCCCTGGGAAACCATGGAACCACCGGCTGGCTCATCCGACATGCCCCAGCAGACGTTTGGACTCACAACAGTCGTCACTGGACCGCAGCGTACTACTTCCGGTAATCCTTCTCCTTCACTAGGACAGCGGATTCGCAAGTTTGCTAGAGCAAAGCCAGAGCCTGTCAACACCAGGCCACCATGGAATGGGGCAAGTGGCCGTGCGCCTATGGTCGATCCAGTTCGGGACGATCTAACTGTTGCACCATTGAGCTTACAGCGTAGGGTCAGCAAGCGTGTTGGGCTTGGTCCTGGCCCGTCTCCTGAAACACCTAGCGGCAGTGCTGGAACATCTCGACGACTCCTGCCTTCACGGTCCACCCAGAACCTCAAGGAGGCTTATAAAACACCATCTCCCGAACTCATTTCTCACTCATATCCCAGCCCACCTAATACTGGCTCTCCTCCTTCTCAGCCCACGATCACGCATGCTGCCGCTGCACCCATGCTCAATCCTAACATGGTCCCTGACCAACTCAAGGCAGTAAAAAGGAAACCATCACCATCGAGTCACAACCCACATACGTCGTGGTCAAGTTCCGTTTATTCCGCAATGACCGAAGACACACTCCTTGGCAACAAACCGGCCATTAGTTCCACCGGGCCAGAAAGTCAGTCGACAACAGGAGACCTTTGGGTACAGCCTACTTCGCGCTTCAGTGTTACGACATGTAACACTGCTGCTGCTGCTGAAACACCTCGTTTATCTGACAGTGAAAGTCAAGCTTCTCCGCCGGACACACCGAAGCAGCAACCGTCGGTAATGGATCGTAGGAGACCAGTTCCAGGCGGAGATAACTTCAGGAGAGCCTCCAATGTGCCAATAATCATTTCGATGAAATCAGCTTCGCCATCTAATGATCGCCCAGCGTCTATCATTTCCACAGATAAGGCACTTCCCCCGGCGCCGCCAGAGATGCAGTCGGCAAACGATCGTGTGGCATATCTCACGGCTAGACTTGACAGTCTGGCGCACCGTCGCAATAACATCAACAGGAGTATTAAGCAGATGACAGAGTTGATGCCCACCGACAGACTTCTGTCTAATACCGACGTTATTCGCAAGCGTGAGATTGAGAAGAAGAAGGTGGAAGGGCTCAAGGAGGAGCTGGCGGAGATTCAGAGGGAGGAGCACGACTTGGGCTTGAAGCTCTATCGAGCTAATAAACGTCTTGAAAGAGAGGCGGCCTTTGAACCCTCATCTCTCTGGGTTAGGCGTGTCACATCATAAAGAGTTGATGTTACTGATAACGCTTTTGCTTGTGGGTTCGAGAGATTGCATCTCTGATAAGCAAGGCGTTGAGAAGATATGCATAGCGGATGGAGTTGGGCTTCTTTGTTTTCTATTCTTTTTATTTCTTGGAGCCATATGTCTGTGTATGGCTCTGGTTGTCAATCATACAGGCACAGATTCTTTGATGGTTGAAAAGACCAACTACAACGGACAAATAGACCACTGTCACCTGACAATGTATACAATTCACATCATGTTCGCCTTTAATCCGTGTCCTGGTAGGGCATGTAGATGCTCTTTTCTTGTGTAATACTAATAACTCCTAGCATAGATCAAATGACTATTATTGAGTAATTAACCATATGCAGGGATTCCAAACTTCTGCTGCAGCACCATATCAATGGTGGTCAGCTAAGGTCCCCTTACCCAACTCCTGGCTTATCCTGATACTCTGCTTCTTACCATAATGACTTCCTCACCACCGACCCAGGAGGACGCGGTCCATCACAACGCCCCTCCCAGCACCTCTGGCAGTAATCACCTGGCCCACCAGCTTCAAGAGGGGTGATGCAAGCACACTCCTCGATTAGATAATGACGACAAAAGAGATAGACACCTGTACGAGGCGGCTGTAGAGGAACCTCGTCCTCTTTTGATTCCGTAGACAGAAGCCCACGTACGCCGTCGACCAGCTGTTCCGAGAAAGATCGTTTATTAGGTGTTTCTGAAGCAGAGTTTGGCCGAGAACCTCCCTGGTTTCCTTGGTCGGGCTCCGGTGAAGAGTGATCTGACTCAGGAAGCCGCGGGAACGACACGAGGTTGTCGGAGTGAGAGCCGACAGCGGGAGGACCAACGTAGTTCCCTGCTTCATCGTAGTGATCTGAGGGGTAGGTTTGTCGAAGATTGCGGCCTCCATGAGAGGCAGAATATGCTCTACGATTCTGGTAGCTTGTGGCATATCGACCAGGTTGGCTGAAGTTTCCAGAATAAGAACCCCTGGGTAACTCATATTCAGAGCAAGGGATGCTTCTGGGCTGGTCTTTTCCAGAGCGGTAGTCCCTTCTGGAATACCCGATATTCCGATGGTGAGTGCTGCTTTGGCTTTGAGGAATAGGCCTAGGACGTGAGATGTTGATTCGAGGATTTGCCGTGGTATAATATGTTCCGTGGGGACTTGGTCCTTCTATGTAGTAGGACTCCTCGTCTGTGAAATCTCCTTCATCTGCTGCAGAAAAGTCATATGAGCAATGCGCATGAGTGATTCCACTTGTGGACGATGCATATCTGCGAGGCTCAACACGGCCATAATCGACCTTACGGTATCCAGATTGTACGGTTTGGGCATGCGACGCACTCACAGCACGTCGATGAGACATATTGGCTCCTCGGACCTATCTCTCTCTGTTAGTTCTCTCGATCGGGGCTTGTGAAAACCTACCTTGGTCTTTTATGATCGTTATGTTTTGGTTATTGCTTCTTGTGCAATGCGCTCGGTAGTTGCAGAGCGGATACTAAAACAATTGATCACGAGAAGCTATCCTGTCGTACAGGTTACGTTACTGTCGGGAGGGTTCCAGCAGAGCTTCTGGGTAGTGTTTGTGTGGCTTAGAGTCTGACCAGAGCGGGATGGTTTATTTATATTTCAATATCCAGCCGACATTAGCGAGGCATTTGGGTGTTCGATCTGTCGGTCGATAGCATTGTTTCGCTGAACATGGAGTGTGCTGAATGGAGATGCCTGTTCTCTTGTACGCCGCGAGGAGACATCAAGCTTTGGCGGACAGGAACACAAACAGGCGCCTAGATCCGTTGTAAGAGGGAGAAGTAAAAGTTATATCACGGTAATAAAGAGTGACAAGGCCAGACTAAATGCGTGCGTGATTCATGTCGCTCAGTGGCTGTCAGTCAACAGAAGCAATCTCAAGGTTGTGCAACTGGTCACTCTTTATTCGTCTAGGACTCCGTCATACATGGCACAGTGATATCTAGTAGCCGTGATTCAACTCTAATCGTAGCTGTCTGATCCCTTCAGCTCTTTTCCTCTGAGTCGCAACCCTGATAATGCTTCAGTTTGACGTGATAGTGATAGTTGTGCACTCTTCTCCCATTAATCATTGTGTTCTTAGTATCCAGCAAAGCAATTTCTTTGATGCTGAAGACCGCAACACGAGTCATTTGAGGAACATCAGGGTCTACATGCTGCGACTCAACGAAGCGCATGTTGAGCGAGATTATGTGTGGATGCCCTTCCTGCGCGATATCAACGCGGACGGAATCATGCCAGTCCAGCGGTGGGATAGGTCGTTCAGGGGCCACATTCTCCACGCCCGAGATCATCATCATCATGCCATTATCGTCCTCGCGATCGATTTCGAAGGTAAGTTTAATGCATGTTGCGCTGCCGAAGGGAACTCGAAGATAAGATTTGAGATCTGGGTAAAGTTCCATGCCTCTGCAATGGTAGATACCCTCGGGGTGCCACTCTCCGATGGGTCCTCCAGAGCCCATTCGAACTTCAACTCCGGTATAAGAGCGCTGGTATCTCAGAGGTATACCCATGCCAATAACGGCGTGGTGATGGTTCCAGGCATACGCTTCTGTGCTGTTGTGGGGGAAGAAAAGGTTCTGGATTCCAGACGACCACATGGGTCTTCTGACTGGGGGAAGTTCATTCCAATCAGCGGCATCGACATCGTTGTAGACGAAAATACGGTGGACTGTCTTTGGGATATCCTTGATAAGAGTTTCGGCGAGGACGCAGCGTGACATTGCGTAGAAGGGTCTCTGCTCGTTGTCTATTCCGAGAAGACGAGGCTCGCCGTAAGGACCTCGCCCGCTGATGGACTCGAACATCAAGGTGCGTGCCTTTCCGGCCTCTTCTGGTGGGTTTTCCGCCATTTATCGACTCCTTGGTTTCGTGTGAGATTAGTGATGTTGGTTAATGCACTTTGGGGACTTACCACCCTACACGGACCGCAAACTTGTAGGACTTCCTCTTTTCCTGTCGGCGAATATTATACATACGGAGGATGTAGAACCTACCTAGTTAAATGATCTGCTCCTCGTGGTTCGATGGGTACAGTCTAAAGACAATGGCAGATGTGCGAAGCAGTGCCAACAATCCCTCTCCCCACCAATAAGTTCAGTCTACACAATAGGCCTTCATGCTTTCGGTCCTATATGAAAGATCGCAAACATCTTAAAGGACTTTTTTGCAGCCTGCTTACTCAAATAGTCACGTTTGGGTAAACACTAGTAAGCTGGATTGTTCTTTTTCTCTTCCACCACCAGGTAAAGCGACGTTTACCAGTACCTTAGTGATAGAAGTTTGGCGGAGTAGAGACAAAATCGAGATAATAATACTGACCAGGGGGATAAGCCAAGCTCCTCTCGATGATCGTTGTTCTCACAAAGATATCTTAGACATGGCCTCGGCGGCCCCGGGGGTACAGCGCCGGGAAATGTGGGCTTGCTCGGTCTCCTTGTCCGCATCGATCGGAGCTACAGGGTATCACCTCGTCTAAAAACAGCAACTCGAGCGAAGTGTTTCATGATAACCTCGTGTTTCTGATTGCTTTGAAGCATGTCTGAGGTGACAGCAGAAATGGCTATTATTATGTGAAATTGGAAAAAGTTAGCTATGAAATGGATAAAATGATTTAAAATGAACCCAGAGATCTAAGGCTTTTACAGGCTTTCATGTTTTTGATCATACATCTTATCTTAGTTTATGCATAGTTCCGTCAGCTAAGGTAGATCAGTCTTATAAAGTCTTTATATGTGGCATGGAAAAGACACAAACGGTCTTTTCTACCATAGCAACGAGAAAAAAAATACCAAGATGATGTATTGCCAGTCTGAAAGCAACTATAAGCATAAAATGGATCTTCAAGCGAGAAATTAACAATTTTTAATCCATTCGAATCCGTCCTTTTGACTTAGTCGTTGCTTTTTTCTGCTGCTCATGGGTTACTTGAATTCACCTGCAACAAACAACATGATGGAATCAAGTGAACCAAGTGAAGCAGAAGGAAAGCAGATCGCAAGTCGCCGTTCGTCAGGATCTACGGATGTTTGGACTTGCCATCTAGGACATATGGAGCGTTCTGTGTCCACTTGTTACAAAGAGTCACTCGCTGGGAAGAAAAGCAAAGTGTAGTCCATCACCATAGGAGCCTACAGAGTAACACAATATCTTCCAGTTGCGAAAATCAGATGATACCAATGTGATATACTGTGGAAAAAAAAAACTCTGTTTTTCATCTGCTGAAATAAAGTCACGATGAAGAACCCCGTGGTGGATGGGCGTCTCTTGGTAACAAATTGCTTGAGGTGATATATAACTGACTAGGTACTTCACAAATCTATGGCCTCAAACAATCGTCATTACTGTGGCGGCCAAGATAACTTATTGAGTACCAGGACATCCAGGATCAATTATCTAGATGTTAAGAGCTATAATTATAGGTCTTTCGTGTTATTAATATCTTGTATACAATCAAACCACTCCACAAAAGCAACAAGCATGCAAATTCTTGTTTCTAGTGCTCCCGGTCGAAACCGGAGCCAAGTCTAGAGACTCAGAAACAGCCAAGTTTTTCATTGTAAATCATCCCTCTCCGGATCAGTTTCTTTATGGTACTGGCGTCTCAGTGTCACCATAGCACTGAGCACATGCCTCACGTCTTAAATCTTCCATGATGATCTCGGAGGATATCCCAAGCGAGAGCAACACGGTGCTGATTTATGCCCCAAGTGTTACTTTGTCCTTTTTCGCTTTTGGAGCTGTGTAGCTAGGCGATCGAGTCTGGATTGGGACGAAATAACCATCATTATGTCTTTTGTAAGTCGTGCCTGATCCTGGTGCTCATAATGGGCGGACACTAACGAAATAGTCCTCGGCCTTGAATGTACAAACTGTTATGGTAGTTTCCTGCAGTTACGGACTTGGTCGCCATATTGAAACCTTGACAACAGATGACAATTTGATGGTATTCAAGGGGAGTAGCATCTGCTACATAGCTTCAATAACAATTCACTTGATGATAATAACTCTTCTAGTTATTTCACGTCGCTCAGATATTCTACAAACTCACTGTGAATCTCGCCAAAATATCGATACTCCTCCTATATCGTCGCATATTTATCCAAAAGATGGTCCCGCAGGTGTTGTTATGTCCTCATAGGCACCATTGCCTGTTTTATGTTTATAGCTTCAGCCTTATCAACCTGGCAGTGCCAACCGCTCAGAGGTGCCTGAGACAGATCTATCCAGTCAACTTGCATTGGCCTCAATAAGAACTGGCACACGAGTGCCGGGTTTTCCATCGGCACCGATGCCTTGATATTGATGTTACCAGTGCAGCCTACATGGACAAGTCAACTACCCCTCGCGCACAAACGTGCACCTATAATGATTCTCACCATGGGTGGCGGTGTGTAAGTGAAATCCGGCCAGACAAGTACTAGGTGAAAATTCTACTCAGTGTTATAGTGACATCCATCGTGCGCATGACAACCCTCGATCTGGCAACCAAAACTCTTGATACAACATATAAGTGCCTAGGTTGGGTAAACATATAAAGTTGAACTTACTGACAGTACTCTAGTCGACATTAGCTCCACAATGTGGACTATAATCGAGCAGAATTTAGCTATTATCTGCACATGCCTCCCTATGTGCCGCATCCCCATCGCTATGATCCCCCCACCATGTTTCCATAAATCAAAGAAATGATCACATAATGTTTCTCAACGCATAGATGGATCTCGAGTTGACACTGGAGCTTGGAATCCTTATGTTGGCCCAGAAGTGCACGAGGTCTTACAGAAGTGTCGTACTCCCAAATGATGAAGCAAGTGAGAAGTTATATTGAGCTCCTTAGAAAGAACTGATACGCCGTCCACATTGGCAAGTGCTGCTGGTGTGGTAGGGAAGACTGTTCAGTATAGGTTTACATACGAGATAACCCTGAAGGCCAGCCCCTGAGGTAGTCTGGGGCAAGAAGCATACACCAAACATTCAGGTCCATGCATGTTGTTCTTCTCTTTCTTGTCATTTTGCCAACCATCTGAAGTCAAGCTATGGATGCAGCTTACTCGGGGAGAGCATGAGATATTTCATCCATGTTTCTTGTTTACAGATATAATGTACACTTGGGGGAGACAGCGGAGAAACTAACTCATGCCCTCCATGAACTCAACGCGATCGAGAATCATCTGACGGTAACCCATGTACTCCTTGAGACCTTCCCACTCAGGACCTGACTCCTCTCCATGCCTCCAGGGCTCCTTGAAACCCCAGGCACAAGCAATCTTGTCCATAGCAGCTCGTTCCTCTTCCCTCAGCCACCTGAGACGCAGTGGTGTGCCAGGCGCCCAGGTCACACGCTTCATCTGATCTTTGTTACTTAATTTGGCAATCATACCCATAGATCCCACAACCAAGAAATATCCAGAGATGCCAGCAACACCAAGGCCCGTTGCTGTGGATATATCCATAGTGTTCTGCCAGTAGGCAGCATATGCTGAAGCAAGACCAAAGATGCCAAAGGGAAGAGAGCCAAGGGCGAGGGCAGGGGTAGTGGAGTGCTTGATAAGCTTCTGACGCTTGAATGCGGGAAGACTGAAGGAGGCTTCAACAACGCCCAGTGCTGAATCTAGATTCTTGGCGTCAATAGCAGTCTGCAAAGCCATATCAGCGACACCTTTCTCAATTGCTTTGACTACGGCATTGGGGTTTGAAGCCACGTATTGGACCACTCCATTCTTGACGACCGGCTTCTTCTTGGTCGCAAACATCTCGAACACGGCAGGAAGCGACTCAGGCCGGCCTAGCGAAGCCTGAATAGCAACGTAGAGTTCAAGGAAGGCGGGTGTTATCTCGACATTGGGCTGCGAAATGATTGCATAGGCCGAGTACGAGATCTTCTTGACGCTATCGGCAAGTTGAGGGTCCATAGAAGTTGGTCTTTGGCCAGTTCGCTCTGCTCCCAACTCCATGAGCTTTGATGTGGACGTCCGTGACTGAGCTTCAGCCCTGTGGATTTGAGGTTGGAGGGCTTGAGCAGCCTTGAGGCACGTCTCAAGGGCCGCAGTCGTCAGTTGCTTCGCCGGAATTCCATCTGTCGCCAGGAACTTCTTCTTCGTGCTCTCTACGATATTTGCCAGTTGTGTCGGATCAGTCAACTGTCGAGGGACTTTATCGGCATCGGCCGGCTGGATATTGAGGTCTGGGTATGTTGATGCGGTCGCAGCCCATCGCGCACGCGGGCCCTTTATTGTTATCCTTCTCCCATGGCGAATGGAAGCTAGGAGTGTTCCGCTAACGAAGGCTTGGTTTGCGATTGTCGGTGCTGGTGTAAAAGCGCATCGATGGCAGATATTGCCAAGATGTCGGGTACCGACTCGTGGCATGATTGTGTGTGCAAGGGATAATGGCCAATTTTGGTTTCAAGAATCCCCAGTCGCTTCTCTATCCCCGATTGCCCGCGTCCTTCTTGAGTAGAAACCTTCCTGTCTTGTTCGTCGTTGATGCTATTTAGAAACCAACTTTGATTTCGCTGCCATGATACGCGAGCGAGAAGCCCCACCTGTCGGTGATTGACAATTGTGATAGGATGCTCACTTCCAAAGCAAATTTTAGTGGAAGGCAACTTTGTAAGTCATAACTATCGCCCTTTAAATACCTAGACGGGATCCTGCTCATATCTTTCACAAATAAGTATATTAATCCTAGTCAGTGAAACAGATCGCTTTATTTCTGGCTAATGTTGTCATGGCCCCATCAATGAAGCTCTAAATAATACGGAGTACGGAGTAGAAGCCCGAGATATCTTCAGAAACTTTGGGTTAGAAGAAAGTGGGGCGCAGCTCAGACCATCCATGCCCAGCGTGTCCACTGTAAGTAGCGGTGCTGCCTTCCATTCTTTCCATGCGGCGTAAGCGTGCCATTGGCCATGACGAAACATGAAGTGGCTCTCGCCTTGGGGTATTCAAACTGATCCAGTGCCTTTAGTACCTTGGTAGCTTGGGCTCAACCTTGACCTTTATATAACCGTTCCTTGGCTCGTCCTCACGTTCACTGTTGCCTCCCCAGGCTGTGTCGTAGGATTTGTATATGAACTCAAGGTCGGCACCCCACTGTCCGAGTCCGAAGACCCCGACTATCTCTTGTTCTTCCGCAAAACAACCTAAACCACCCCATCCTACACAGTTCAGGACATAGAACGACTCCGCGATGCCTCCTCCACCACCGCCTCCTCCTCCTCCGCCGCCTGGTGCCATGGGTGGTCCTCCTCCGCCTCCTCCACCTCCTCCAGGAGGTCTTCCTGCCCGTCCGCCTGCTGGGGCAGGCAACAGAGTATGTTCCTTTACTGCATACCTTTGTCCGTCGTTATAGTCACCTTGACGGAATCTGACAGCTCTCCAGGGCGCACTTCTATCA
>JABEEJ010000801.1:0-12824 GCA_013363135.1 Fusarium brevicatenulatum
TTATAGTAATCTTAATATATTTACTAAATACTGTGAATATATTAATAGAAGTATTATATATATGAAGCTATTATTAATAAGTAAAATCTAAAGATAAGAGACTTAATAAATTCTTTATTAAAGCCTTAATTTAAAAAGAAAACAGTATAATCTATTAAAGTTAGAGCTTTAGTATTAAAAAACTATTAGCTATATAAAAATATATTTAATTTACTAATTATATATAATACTAAGGATTGACTATATATTAATGTTCTGTCTATTTTCCTGTAAGCCTTTCTATAAATTGTTTAGCCTGACTGTGAATCTCTAGAAAGCTCCCCAAGGCTCCCCTTAACTGAGTCCTGGCAGATTCTGTTTGGCCGCACAATGAAGGGTCTTTACCAGACTTCAGGTTGGCAGTGAGATACGAGATGGCCAAGGTGAGTAGTAAAGGGAGGTACGGGTGCGCCTGAATCGATTAACAACAGCTTGGCTTTTAGAGAGAATGAAGTGAGACGATTACCTTGAAGCAAGCAGAGGTTGTAATGACATTAGATACGTCGGCCATTCTAGCTGCAGCGTCATTGGCAGACAAATCATGTGCCTCCAAAACTAGCTGCTCTTCCTGTGTCTGACGAGGCATTTCTTTACCCGCCTTTGCCAGGGCTATGATGGAACCGTACATTACCATCAAAGTCACGATGGCCATTGGTTCGTCATCCAAATCCGTTGCATTGATGGATAATAGGTCAACTTGCCTTTTTGCAGCTGATGCTAGCCAATCGTGTCTTTTCCAGAAAGACGCGGTTTCTTTTTCTAACGACGGTCCGCTTTGTGGTAGGTGTTTCTGCATCACACAGCGTCCAAAAAGAGCTATACTTGTGACAAATTCGGCGAAACGGGATGTAGCATCCAGCTTTGCGTACTTGAGTGCCTCGTCTACAAAGCCCATCTTGACTTCATCTCCGTTCTGAAAGTTCCTTTCTGGACACGGAAGACGAACTGAGATCTACCGAAATGAGTCTTTGAGATGGAGAGTTGGCAACAAGGGGGTCCAAACTCACAATTTCGTCCTGGATGGTTAGTACAGATTCTCCGTATGCGATCAGGCACCGGTCTAAGCCGAAGGCAACCCAGAAAGTCCTTCTTTTCTCCTCGAGCGTTGGGAAATCCATTCGAGTAGGTGCTGAGGCTTGTGAAGAGTTTGAGCTACTACCTGTAGACTGCTCTTGCTGATCACAGCAATGCAGTCGCGAGAGATACACCAAACGAAAAGCCCGCCGAGCCGTTGCTTGTACTGGATATATGTGAGGTGCCAGAAGCTCGTAATGCGCAAGGAGAAGCCACGCCTGCGTCTGCTCGATACTGATGGCGGCATCTGTCCAAGGCAAACCCAGTTCGCTGGCCTCGAGATCCTCAGCCATCTGTCTTGCTTTGAGATACAAGTCCTCTCCACGAGACAGAAATTGGGATGACATAGATGCGGCAAGTGCTCTCATAGCCATTCTCAAACATTGGCGAGCTGGATAGGGATCTTTCTGCTTAGTCCATGACATATATCGTCGCTTGTGGACCATGGGGAACAGGGGGTGTACCCTGTCGAAGTATAGCTGATCTCTTCACCGACGGAGCAGAACTCTTATGTCAGCCTTCAGAATCTCTTCACAAAGGAGCCATTTAACCACGACCTGAACTTACAAGTCAAACTGAATCAACGGAGGTAAATCCTTAGTGACCGGTAGCTCATCTGATGCTTGGATCTGTTGCTGAGGTGCTGCGTCGACATCTTGCGAGACCGAAGCATAGTCCTGCCAATTGGGGTCCAAATTAGGGTCCATAATGGGATCAGACGTAATTTCTAGATGTTCAGTCCAGGCTGACTGCGACAGATCGAACGGCATTGTCCATTCCATCTCATCCAACGGAGTGGCTGATGCTGCCTCGGTACCGGTGCTATGACTATGAGAATGAGAGTAGGTTACATCCGCAACCTCGATTTCTGACTGGCTGGCCAACTGCTGCTCTAGCATGGCTGTGTCCTATCTTGTTAGAAACTAAAGTCGATCACAGACAGATAAAGGGACCCAGACCGATTCGGGACTTTAGTTCTCTTAGCTGTCCCTTTTTGGGACCCCGCTTTGGCCTTTGTTCCACGAAAACACAGTCAACTCCGGATTCGAGACAACCTCCGCATACTGGACGACCACGATCACACTTTGATTTTCGCCTTCGGCATTCTTCGCACGCCAGCCCAGCTTGTTGTCTGCAATTAGTATCCATCTTGACCATGTATACACACAGAAGGCTTCTTTAAACCTCGGAATAGCTGATGGTATAAATACGTTTAGACTTACAAGATGAACCGAGGTTGACAAGGTAGGCTACTGAAGCGACTTGTGTTCTCCAGACCTTCTTGCGGCCAAAGACATGGTTTCATGCATAAGCCCAAACCTTGTCATGTTTCCTCGTCGTGTTCTCATTGTATCCGCCCCCGGCAGTTGCTAGGTCCCGCACGGGTAATACGCCAACTTGCTTGCGTACTGCAGATAAACTAGGCCCAGGCCGGCAAGAGTGGTAAAGACGGGCCGCAATACCGTTTTTAAGTCAAACCGAGTCAGGCAGGATGCTCTGATACGCCCGGAGTAACTTATCCTGCAGTACTAGGTAGAGATAGTCCGGTAAAACATTGCATCATTCGTCCCAGAACGGCCACGATAGATAAAAGACCGGTAACCTGGTAGATAGGAGACAGTCTACCTGTCGTCCCAACTACTGTATCAAGCTCGACATCCGTGGTGCTGCAGATTGGTTACTTCCGAAAACACCTTAGCTCTTGCCGTATGCTTATGTGACGGTCGTACGATATATTATTAACAATCCCACCCGCCGGAGATCGCCGTGAGGGCCATACAGAATGCCAATAAGTAAACCATCGGCTATGCGTTACATGTCAGGGGCTGGTGAAGCCGTACTGAAGCTTAATGATGGAAACCACATGCCAATGGTGAGTTCTTGACCTCCCTTACATGACTGTTCCGGGCCTAAGCTCTCCTCAGCTGGGATATGGTTTAGGCACTGTGTTACACAAAAGATCTCGAGACGAGAAGAACGAAGCCATTGTCACAACGACAAAGCTCGCAATTGAGCATGGAATTCGCCATCTCGATGGCGCCGAACGTGAGTTAACAGAGTAGAAGTTAAGTTAGTCTTGTCCAATTTCCATGTTGACTGCCGACAGTATACAATAATGAGAAAGAGCTCGGCGATGCCGTGCGAGCTTCTCTGGTCCCTCGATCAGCCCTTTTCATCGTTACAAAGCTATGCGGGACTGAGAAGAGAGACGTCAAGGCTGAGTTCGAAAGCTCTCTTAGTAGGCTAGGTCTTGATTACGTGGACCTTTACCTGGTGCATGCGCCTTACATGGCAGACAACGCAAAGGATCTGCAGCACGTCTGGTCTCAAATGGAGAGTATAAAGACAACCGGAAAGGCCAAGTCAATCGGTGTATCGAACTTTCTGCAAGAGCACATCGAGATCATCTTAGAGACGGCCAAGATCCCCCCTGCTGTCAACTCGATCGAGTACCATCCCTACCTTCAGCGCGGTTCTCTGATTAATTTCCTAAAGTCGCAGAATATCGCCGTCTCAGCATATTCTACCCTCACGGCGCTGACCGCAGAAGCGCCGGGCCCAGTCAACGAGCTCTACACCCGATTGGCTCGAAAGTACGACGTGTCGGAGACAGATATAGCTTTGAGATGGTGTCTGGATCAGGGGATTGCAGCTATCACTACCACTCGCAAGAGTGCCAGGTTGAAGGCCTTATGCGAGAAACTGCCCACGTTCAAACTTACTAAACAAGAGATCGACAGCATCTCGGTTGCGGGCCAGTCAAAGCACTACAGGAAATTTCTAACTGACCGGTTTCTGCCCGAAGACCGGCGATAAAGTCCGCGGATGCTCCGCGTCGCCGACAACTGGCAGGGATAGCAGGGTCCAGACCACAGTTAGCAATGCAGACATTCCTTTGAAAGACGAGGAGGCAGCTTTAATATATTGAGTCGCAAGAGTAATCCGGTGGCCTTCGCTTACACTGTCTTGATCACCAAATGGGTTTTATGTGATCGAATTGGATACAGGTATCTTTTTATCTCATCGGTATTCCTAAGCTAAAATTATGGTCCAAAAGTAACTGAACGGATGTACAGCCGGATATGATCGAGCTAGTAGGTAGTGTATGTTCAGTGCTAAATTAAGCTTTAACTTCTACCTGCTGATTTATGCTTTCAACCTTAAGTCCCAAAAAGCAATCATTAGCATATCTTTGACGGAGCCAGGTCTATTCCCAATCGAGTCATGCTTGCGAGACAGTTAACAGAAAAGGAAACCAATTGGTCGGGTCGTATGTAACTTCAGAGTCTAGACTTTGTTTCATGTATTGCTTGACCGAGATATTTTGACTTTTAAACAACCAACAACGGTTGTTATATGCGACACCGATAATGTATGCCACTTACATGACCTCGGTATATCTACTCTTATCCACAATCTCGCTGGCTAACGCCCCCAGCGACTGACTCTGCAAAATGCTAAAGATGGAAACATCAGCTGCTGCCTGGAGCGAGATCATATTTCGCAATTCCACTGCCACCAGCGAGTCGACACCATAATGAGATGGGCATTTGCTTGGCTCGACCTCTGTAGCAGCTATGACGAAGATGGAACTCAACTTCTGTGCAATTGCCTCAAAGACAATAGCTTCGGCATCAGCCCGGGAAGTTGCCTCGGCCAGACTGGCAGCAAGAGAGTGTTTGTGAGTCATGTCACCATCTCTTGCTCGCTGTTCTCGCGGCTGTCGATATTGCAGGGCGCTGAATCGTGCATCGCGGCCGAGCTGTGACTCCCCATCACGATTCCAGTGGGGACCAGGCCCTGCATTGAGCCCCGCGACGATCTGAGGAGTAAACGGGTGCAGCACGGCTGACTCCAATAATCCGACGAGTTGGTCCTCTCTCAGTAGCATGTGGCCTGCTCTCTGCATGCGGACGGCCACGCCGGCCGTCTCAGCCACGTAGCCCACTGTCTTTACGGCGCAGAGGTCCAGGGAAACGGCAGGGAGACCAGTTGCAACACGCCAGTGCGCCAGCGCATCTTGATATGACCCTCCGGCTGAGTAGTTGGACTGGCTGGCGTAGCCGACGATGCCATTGATTGAAGATAACATGATGAAGAAGTCAACGTCCCGGAATTTGGTATGAAGATTCCAGGACCCATGGACCTTTGGCGCAATAGCAGCCCTGAAATTCTCGACTGTCATTTGTTCGAGAATAGAGTCCTGAGAAGTATTAGTAGTGACGAGCAAGTGTTGAGATTGACACCTACCTGAAGCACCATGGCTGCGTGGATAACACCTCGAATAGGTGGAAGACCCTTGACTGTGCACAGCTGCAGCGCCCTGTCAAGATCATGGCTCTTGGAGACATCGCAGCCAATGCACTCAATTCTGCATCCTGTCTCGGCCAGGTCGCGTATAAATACTGCATCATCTTCTTTTGTCCCAGCGCTGCGTGACATGAGAATGATCTGCTTGGCCCCAAGATTGACAAGCCAGCTTGCCAAACACCGCCCGATGCCCCCCAAGCCACCAACCAACAGGTACGAGGCATTTGGTGACAGCTTGATATCCTTGGGGTAGGGCTGTATTTCAACCTTCTGCAGGGGACCCGTAGATACCACAATCTTGCCTGTATGTTGACCTGTCTGCATGAGACGGAATGCTCTGGTAATGTCCGAGACTGGGTAACTGGTCAAGGGGTCAACAGGCGCGATGACGTTGCGCTGCTTCAGGCGTGCAATCTCGGTGAGAACTCGACGGACGTCAGGTCCTTTCCCCCTTGTCATGTGAAGTACATCCAGCGAAGAGAAAGATATATGTCGAATAAAAGGGCGCATCTCCAAGAAACTGTTTTGCTCAAGGTCTCGTCTTCCTATCTCGACAAAGTGTCCAAAGGGAGCTACAAGGCCAAAGCTTTCTTGCAACAAAGGACCCGCCAGAGAGTTCAGAACCAGATCAACACCACGACCCCCGGTTGCCTCACGGATCCCCGAGGCAAAGGACGAATCGCGGCTGTTGAAGATGTGGTGATCTGGGATTCCATACCTTTGCTGGATCAGCTGCTTCTTCTTTGGGGAGCCTACAGTGACGTAGATGTCGGCTCCGAGATGCTGCGACAGCTGGATAGCAGCTTGACCAACGCCTCCCGCCGCAGCGTGGATCAGAACAGATTGACCTCGCTGGATATGAGCAACGTCGAACAAAGCAACGTACGCCGTGGTAAACACCATAGGCATAGATGCTGCTTCTTCAAAGGTCGTGCTCTCAGGCATGGAAACGGCGTTCCAATGTTCTGTTCGTACGCGACTTGCAAAAGGCCCACGGAGAAGGGCAAACACACGTTCGCCTACAAAGCGCCCATGGAGAGCAGCCACAGCGCCGACTTTGGTTATGACGCCGGCACACTCGATGCCCATGATCTTGTCTTCCAGCTGGCCCATGGCGACCATAACATCTCGGAAGTTC
The DNA here is from genome assembly GCA_013363135.1 of Fusarium brevicatenulatum. Taxonomy (NCBI): domain Eukaryota; kingdom Fungi; phylum Ascomycota; class Sordariomycetes; order Hypocreales; family Nectriaceae; genus Fusarium; species Fusarium brevicatenulatum. The sequence goes on from JABEEJ010000801.1 coordinate 6,563, forward strand.
AGCCCGTAGGCGCGAACCTCAATCTCGACAAAGCTCTCCAGCATCTGACTTTCATCGGCAGTCATGACCCCTTCATCATGAACGAATGTCAATGTGTCCAGGAGACCTCGGGTGCCAACGTGGAGGCGAACAGGATGCTCCTGATGGAAAAGCTCAGTGACAGCATCTTCAGGTGACTGATGGCTTTGCTGTGGCATAACGAGGTTATTTCGAGCCGTGTCCTTATAATACCGCGGGACCATGATGGCCCCGTCTCGTTCAGCGAACTCAAAGTCCATTTCGGAGCCGTCAAACATGTTGCTATCATCCGTGTATCTGAAGGAATGCCCGAGAACACGCGAGATGGCGTCAGAGGCAGCAGATGTCCATGCTGTTGGAGATGGATCCAAGTCCAAAGTCATGAATCGTCGACCAACATACTCATTGCGTAGAGAACGCACGAAGCCTGTAGCCAATGCTGAGCAAGGAACCTCACAGTTGATGGCTCCCCCTATTGTTACCCAGAGAAGACCATGGCAGTTGGCTACTACGAGTTTCAGCCCCTCTAGCAAGGTCGGATTGAGGTCAAAGAGTACGTTGTCATCCACCTCGGCCAAAAACACACATATCTTGCCTCTGTAGGTAGAATCAGCGGCATCCGGGGCGTCGAGGAGCTGCACAGCAAGGCAGTCATCTTTTCCTCCGATGGACCTTGCCAGAGATGATATCCAATCTCGTGGAGGAACTGATTTTGAAGTCGTAACTAGAACAATGTCCTCTGTCCGGATCCCAACCCAGCTTTCTACGTCCGCTTTCGCATGAGACATGATAGTGCTAAATGCATACTCATAAGCGTCTTCGCTTTCGTTCACGACCATGTCAACCCCGGTGAAGCCCGCAGTCCTTAGTGAACTATCCCAGGACGGGATACTGAGGGAAGGGCTATTCTGACGCGTAGGCTCTTGGCTAAGCCACCATCCGGGCAGTAGACCAAAGATGAACTGAATGTCAATCTGGTCTTGCGTTGTCTCAATAAGCAACAGCGAGCTGCTGGGCTTCATGAGGCTTCGAACATGAGCCATTGTATGAGAGATGGACTTTGTTGCATGAAGAACTTGGCATGCGATCACGACATCGTAAGAACCAAGCTTGAAACCTTGTTCTGCAGGGTCCTGCTCGATGTCTAGTTTGTCGAATGTGAGGATATCGCTCCACCCCGAGAACTCCTCTCTAGCAGCCTCGAAGAAACCCATGGAGATATCCGTATAGTGGTACAGCTCGGCTAGTGGACCTCTAGAATCTCGGCTTCCGAGTACCTCGAGAGCATGGCGGGTGACACTGCCTGTACCAGCTCCTATCTCAAGGATCCGAGCTCTGGGGTTCTTGTGAACGATCTTGCGGAGCAGCTCAGATAGTTGGCTGAAGCAGCGTTTGAGTCCAGGTAATTCCTCGTAGTACCTGGAGAGGAGATTGTTTTGAGCCATCAGTTCCAGAGGCGTGATCTTCCCCCGCAGAATGTTCGCAAGATGCGGGCCGAGACGACATATCATCTCGCCTGCCACACTATTCGTGATAGCTTGGCTGATCAGGACAAGTCGCATTCCATCGCTCAGGGTTCTTAGGTCAAGGGTCTCGTCTGTGTTGTCAGATTCGGATCCACATGGACCCAGCTCGACCTGATCCTTCATCCAGCTATAGAACTTAGCCAAGTGCCCACTAAGACTCAAAACATCAGAGGGCGAGAGCTCAATGAGTGCTTCATGAATATAGTAAAGACAAATTGGCCGTAGCTCTTTCGTGAGGCTCTCCCCAGGATCCGAATGTGTAAGCTCCTTTTGAATCATCTCGAGTGTCTTGTGATTAGCGACTGTCATGTCAATGTCCCACCCAACACTGTTGCAGACTTCGTTCTCCCATGGCCGTTTATTTGTGGTACCGACGGCTTGACCAAGGGACTGGAGAAACAGCCCTTGTATCTCTAGTACAGGAGTTTGCGAGCCATGCGGATCTTTCTGGGCATCGAAAAGGCGAACATCTGCTTCAAAGCTTTGAGAGTCGGCATCGTTTACTCTTGAGCAAGCTTCGAATTCGTGCCCTGCCTCGAAGCCGATATCACTCGATATCCAAATGTGCCTAAATTTGCGAGGCACGCGCGGGCTCTCCTGGAAATACCCAGCCTTGGGAAGAGCAGTGTATGCCGCTTGAACAATGGAATCGAGAGTAGTCGGGTGTATAATAGTGTTGCCGGCAGAGGTGTCGGCAACGACTATTGTGGCCTTGGATCGTGGTTCATTTTGGCACTGGAGGATGGTCTTGAAGTTTTGGAATGCTGGTCCATGCTCGATACCGACTGATCTGAAAGTGGCAAAGACATCATCGGGCGCGATCCGGCGTGCTGTGCTAGGGATCGACGGGGATATCGCTTCCAGTCTGTCTACGCCCGGCATCGCATCATCGGCAAACTCGACCTTGATAGACCCCTTGGCATGCAGATTCCATCTGTTCTCGCCAGTGACGGAAAGGACCTCAAAATGATACCATCCCCGGAGGCCAATCTCTCTATCAGACGCAGGAGACAGTTTGGTCTGAAGCTCCAGCGGCTGCATGTCTGGCACGAGCAGGGCTCGAAGGATCTCAACGTCTCGCAGCCTATAACCAGAGACTCGCCGATCCTTCCCAAGTTTATCCACAGACTTGATCACCTGCATGGATACCATCTGTGCCACAGCTGCGACAGCCAAGCAGATAAAGCCTGCCCCGGGATAAAGAACATTAGACTGGACCACGTGATCACGAAGCCAAGGAGACTCGGACACACGAAGGACATGGCGCCACGAAGGAGACTCTCGCTCTGACCCTAGAACGAGGGAGCCGATAAGATTATGCGGTTCCTGATCTCTTTCTCGTAGTGCTCTATTGAAGCGTGGCTCAACCCAATGCCTTGTTTGGTGGTTCCATGGGTAGGGGGGAAGGTCCGTCAGCACCTCGACAAAACTCTCTCTTCCATATGGGAAATTGAGAGAAGCTAACTGTAGATCTAGGCCCTCGCCAATCAGGTTTGCCGCCAGTGCCTGCATGGTATCTCTAGCATCATTCTTGCGGATCAAACAAGGGTAGTAGGGGATCTGAAGACCCCCAAACTCAGGAAGCTCAAGGATTTGTCTGATAGGGCCTCTCAAGGCTGAGTGGGGTCCAACCTCGACTATAACGTCAACACTAGTGCCAGATGGGTCGAAGCTACCCAGAAGCATGTCAGTGAAGGCATCCAGGAACTGGACAGGCTGAACCAAGCTTGCCACCCAATGCTCGGCACTGGCAATTTCTTCAGGGTCGGTCATGCGGCCGCCAGTGACTGGCGAAGCGTAGGCGATGGACTCAAGATTATTCTGAGAGTTGCATAGCTTTACCCGACTCAAGGCGTCTCGGTATTTGTGGGAGATGGGCTCCATTTGATGCGAATGGTAACCAATGTCGACATTGAGACGGCTTGCTAATACACCATCACTCTTGGCCCTGGTCTCAACTTCCAGGACGGCGGAAAGATCTCCTGCAATGGTCACACTCTTGGGGCTGTTAATACAAGCGATAGTTGCCTTTCCATCGCTTTGCAGCTCTTGGAGGTAGGTCGCGGCATGGTCAGACCCCACTCCGATCGCAACCATGCCTCCCTTTAGAGAACCTCTCAGAGCTTTATCGGCCGACAAAACACTTCGGTAATGAGCGATGGCCATGGATGCTCGGTAGTCGACAACACCGGCGGCATATGCAGCCGCGATCTCTCCGCTTGAGTGGCTTGTCACCGCTGCTGGCTTGATCCCCCAGCTCTGGAGTAAGTTGACCAGGGATATCTGCAGTGCGGCGCAAATGGGAATGCTGACAGCGGTATCATATACTTTTGTGTCGGCAGCATCCCTCATGAGCTCCTCCATCAACGACCAGTCTGCACCAAACTCTCGGAGGTATGCATCTCCAAGCTCGAGGGAGGATCTGAACACGGGATAGGCGATAATCAGCTCTCTCCCCATGGCGTGCCACTGAGCTCCTTGTCCCGTAAACACCATGCCAATGCGTGGAACTCGCACGATTCTCTTGGGCTTAAACTGAGAGGATTCCAGAGCCTCGACGACCGTAGAGATACCGCGCATGTAGGAAATGGGACATGCTGCAGCCCAAGGCATCATGCTGCGACGGTGCCCCAGAGTGTATATCATACTCTGGAGGAGTTGATCAGGTTTCTCATGGTCATTTCGACGTCGGAGATAGTCTGCCAAGTTGGAGATCATATCCTGGCACGCTCGTTCATCTCTTGCACTGAGAAGAAGGACCTTGGTTTTGTTCCGTGAGGGACTTTTGTTGCTCCCTTCACCAGGCGGCTTCGTGTTGGAGCCTGATGTTGACTCGGTGCCGTTGGTATGTCCGTTGATATGACTGATTCCTTTGGTCTCATGAATGCCGGAATCAGTTATCCATCGAGGTCCCATCTCAACGATGACGTGGGCATTTGTGCCACCGTAGCCAAAGTTGTTGATCGATGCACGCCTTATCCCGTCAGAATTGGGAATCCATGGCTCCAGCCTCTGTGGCACGTGGAAATTCCACTCCTTCAAGTCAACCTTTGGGTTCGGTTTCTCAAAGTTAATTGACGGTGGAATTGCCCCATGCTCGAGCGCCATGACCACTTTGATGACACTGGCGAGGCCACTGACTGGCTCCGTATGTCCGATGTTGGCCTTGATCGAGGCGATATGTAAAGGCTCTGCACTCTGACGCGGCTGGAAGACTGCCGCAGCTGCCTGAAGCTCAATAGGATCTCCTGTTGGAGTACCTGTGCCATGCGCCTCGAAGTATTGTGTCTCGAGTGGGTCAAGCTGCACGCTTTGGTAGCACTTCCGAATTAATTGTTCTTGTGCGTTAAAGCTTGGAGAAGTGATGGTTTCTGTCTTGCCGTCCTGGTTTAAGCAGGTCTCACGTATCACTGCCCGGATAGGGTCTCCGGCAGCCACGGCATCTCTCCAGCGCTTGATGACGACGGTCGCCACACCCTCTCCACGCCCGTAACCGTTCGCTCTGGAGTCGAACGAAAAGGACTTCCCGTCAGGAGAAAGAACACTGTGGTCAGTCAGTAAACGGTTGTTCTAAGCAAGACTGCGACATACCCTATAGACCCGAGAGCCTTGAACATGTCTGGGTTAAGCATCAGATTGGAACTTCCAACGATGGCCATGGTCGAGTTGCCAGATCGCAAGTCACTGACAGCTTGATGCAGTGCCACTAGAGACGTCGAGCAACCCGTGTCTAGCGTCATGCTAGCCCCTCTCAGATCAAAGAAATGCGAGACGCGGTTTGAGGCCATAGCGGCGCCTGTGCCAGTGATCATGAAACGTGGCAAGTCATCTTCATCCCGTATCATACCCTCCCTGTAGTCATGATTAAACGTTCCCATATACACAGACGTGTCCGAGCCTGCTATCCTCTCGATGGGTTGCCCAGCTTGAGACGTGTCAGAATGGTTGTTTGCGGACGAAAGAAGTGCATCTCACCATTCTCGAGGGCTTCATATACAGACTCCAACTGAAGCCGAAATTGAGGGTCCATAGACTAGAATCACACGCCATCAGTCCATGCTCATATCCAACTCGTTTCCGGTATTGCTTACGGCTGCAGTTTCGGCAGAGAGGTTGAAGAAGGCGGCGTCGAAGTTGCCAAGGTCCTCTTTGATGAAGTATCCAGCACGCACATGCATCTAAAATAATTAAGTTCAACTGTTCTGGAGCTACGGCAAGGAGGAGAGGATACACGTACAGTGCTGGATTTCTCGTGGTCAGGATTGAACGAACCAGCCCAGTTGAATCTGGAGAGTGGGATTTGAGACCAAGCATCTCGTCCGTTAGCAATCATTTGCCATAAATTATCGGCATTTGTGGCTTCGCCGGCAAATTTGCAGCCAAGACCGATGATTGCGATTGGCTCCGGGGTACGATTCTCTTCCATTTCGCTCATCAAGTGTGACAAAGATTGTGGATTGGTAGCGTTACTCGGAAAATGAATTTTCGTTCACCGTAGTATATGCAAAAGTCGCCAAACCTGGTCTCGTTATGAGCATATAACTATTGACGTTTCATTGATCTCCTCCTAGCTGTATAAGTGGCGGACAATTGAATCAGTGGAGCTAGACATGGGCAGGAAGATATAAATGTCCGAGCCCGTTGAAATAACATTAACCCTATAGATTAATATAATCTTAAGGTACTTTTATAAATATTTATTAAAATTATAATTTTAA
>JABEEJ010000802.1:0-11551 GCA_013363135.1 Fusarium brevicatenulatum
AGGTATTTAAATTAAGTATTTCTAGGTACTTACCTTAATTAACTAGGTACCTATAGATACCTATAGGCTAGGTATTTTAAGGCCTGGTCTAGAGTCTGTGTAAATATCGATAGCAGTAATATATCTAGATAATAATAAACCTTTAGCTCCCTTAACAGGGTCAACTTAAATAGACAGTATTATAGCAAAAACTTTAGCTAGGAGACAGGCAGCCAATGCAGGCAATGCCCAATACATCGTGATTCCCCATCCTGCAGGCCGCTCGTTAAGGGTTTTATCTCTATTATAGATCTGGAATGAGTGGCCGGATTTCTTTAAGGCTTGTGCCAGAGTTAACCCAACGAGGCCAGCACCAATGATGATGATAGGTTTAGGTTCGGAAGGCATTTTCTGTGTAGTGTTCCTACTTTCGAGGGAGAGGATATCGGACTTGCTAACAGCCTGTCACACTTAGAATGCATTGGGCATATCAGACTATGTTTATCTCAAATAGTCTGCCTTAGCGAATTCAGCTTGGACGGCGAGAAAGTTAAACGCCGAGAGACTTAGGACATCGGCTACTTGTTGATACTAAGTCGGCGACACCAAAGCCGAAGTCTCCGTTGGCCGCCCGCAGATCCACTTCAAGGTCTAGGTATCACGACGTTCAAACAAGTATGATAAGGCAACGATATCAGTATGATTCTCCCAGATCATATTATCTTTGGTCAGATTCAACTCATCATATATTCTCTGCCATTCATCTCGCGGACATGTTTTGCACCAAGAAAATCAACGGCGTAGAAATCGCCTATGACGAGTCCGGTTTCGATGAAGGACCACCCATCATCCTTCTCACAGGATGGGCCCATGATATGAGACTCTACGATGAATTGCTTCCCCACTTGTCCCAGAATCACTGGGTCGTCAGAGTCAACTACCGTGGCCACGGTCCATCCCGTGACAAAATCGATGACTTCGGCGTTGAGGAGCAAGTAGCCGACACACTGGCCCTTCTAGACCTACTCGACGTCGACCAATGCCTGCTCGTGTCTCACTCCCATGGAGGATGGGTTGGTCTGGAGCTTGCAGATAGAATGGGCAAGGACAGGGTCAAGGGTCTCTTGATGATCGACCAGATCATGACAACGCCATCGCCAGCATTTGCAGCTTGCTTACAAGAGATGCAATCCAAGGATACATGGATAGCAGCTCGCAGGGTTCTTTTTGACGACTGGATTGCACACAGCGACATAAGACCGCTACGCGACCACATTCAGTACTCATTGAGCAGTTTTGGCTTCGATATGTGGTCATTGTCTTGCCGCGTAATTGCTAACGCTTATGAGAATTGGGGAACACCCATGGGGCGAATGAGCAAGATGAAGGTGCCGCCACTGATTCGGCATATCTTTTCTCATCCCTTGAATCAGCCTGATTACCGCGAGCTACATGATGAGTTTGCCAAGAAGAATTCATGGTTCTCCTATACAGATCTGGAGGGCGAGACACACTTCCCGAGCCTCGAAATTCCCGAGAAAGTAGCTCACGAGATCGAAGATCTCTTAAGTCAGAGTAAATGGTAGTCGACTTTTCCAGTAGCATAGCATCAATGCAAACACAGGGTTTTATTCATAAATGTTAACTCCAGTAATTTCATTGCACGTGATAGGAAAGGATATTGATATTGGTGGCAGATTGCGTTTTGTTGGACTTGGATAGACGCCCTTGTCGGTATCTCCTTATCTTTCGAATCTCTTCAGCATTGTGTCCCGGGTCAGCAAATGCTTTGAACATGTTGCGCAAAGCCGCTAGGCTAGAGTACTAGTACCTAAAACAGCGGCCTCTGTTGCCAGATAACGCCGAACAGTGACTTTACAGTTTACAGGCTAGGGGAGGAAAGAAATTTCAGGACCTTGACCCTAAGTGATAAAAGTACTTAGGTAAAGCTAGCCTAAGTTTAGGTAAATCTTTACTAAGTTTATTTTGACACCCTATATTAAGGTTCACTGTTTTCTTGCCCGTGAGGACAGGCAATAAAGATAAGGCTAGTCAGGGCCCACTTCAAGTCGCCGACTCAATAAGCGTCCCAAATCGGTGGGACGCTGAGTGATAACAAGAACTCTCCAAGTCACAGTGAAATCATGTGCGACTGAAATGTGGTACATATGATGAAGCTCGTCGTCAGGCATCCCATCTCTCGAAACAACAACAATGGCAGAGACATTCAACATGGATGAAAAAAAGACACCCAATAGCGACATTGAGTCGTTTGCCGACCACGGACGGCGAGAAGTCACGGTGGAAGAAGGCAGCTCTGAAGAGTTCGTTTTCTCCCTCGGTCTGGGCGGCTTGCTCCGGAAGCTTGCTGTGTCTGGAGTCGAGATGCGTGGACTGGAGCCTGTTCCAGTAGAGAAACGAACCCACACCAAGTATTACAACATCTTTACGCTCTTTGGAGGGTCCTTCACTTCCATTCTGCCGTGAGTACTATTAAAGGACTCGGGAGAAATTCACAAGTCTGACCTGTTCGAATCCAGTTTGAGTATTGGCACAACGCCAACACTTGTCTTTGGCCAAAGTTTCCGCGATGCGGCAATTATGATCGTGACAATGCAGGCTCTATTCATTCTTCCCACGCTCTACATCTTGACTCTGGCTCCTCAGCTAGGAATGCGGCAATCTGTCCAGTTTCGTTATGTCTTTGGGTAAGTTTTCTGATAAAGCTGTACAGAGTTGAACTGATCAAAGATGAAGGAAATATCTAAATGCTCTTCTATCAATCATCATTATACTCGAGATCGGAATATACGCCATCATCGCTGCTGTTGGTGGAGCCGAGTGTCTTTCAGCAGTCCGTCCTGGCACCCTTCCTGTCGAAGCAGCAATTGCCATAATCTTTATCGTCGCTTTCTGCATTGCCTTTGTCGGCTACTCTGCGGTTCATTTCGTCTGCCAATATATCTGGATCCCAAACATCATCGCACTGCTTGTGCTCGTAGGCTGCGCAGGGAGCCAGCTGCAAAACCAGGCTCCAGCCTCCTCCTCGGGTGCAGCGCCTTGGCTGGCGACAGTATCAATCTGTGCTTCCAATATGGCTACCTGGGGCACCATCATCGGCGATTATACTTGCTACATGCCTCCGAAGGCCCCCAAGCTCCGCTTAGTGTTCTATTGCGTGATGGGCTTATACGTCCCATTCACTCTGTTCATGCTTCTTGGTGCTGCTATCGGTGGATCTATCACGGTTATTCCTTCCTGGGGCGCTGCTTATGCCGAAGGTAGTCTAGGCGGTGTTCTCGGTCAGATATTGACATCTCGCGTTGGTGGTTTCGGACGCTTCTTGCTGGTCATTCTCGGATTCTCCATCGTCACCACCTCTGCACGAGACATGTATAGCATTTCGCTCTTCACGGTGGCAGTCATTCCGTGGCTCCGTCACGTCCCTCGAGTGCTGATCTTGGTCTTCGCTTCCGGAGTCATGATTGGTGTTGGAATCGCAGCGTCGAGATCATTCCTCCCGTCGCTCAGCACTCTTGTGAGCATCGCAGGTTATATCACAGCCCCGAGTGTGAGTGTGTTTCTCGTCGAATGGTTTGTATTCCGCAAAGCGAACCCTGCCAGCGTGGATCCAGCAATTTGGGACAACGCATCTGCGTTGCCTTCCGGAATACCGGCTGTGATTTCGATAATGGCTCCGTGGGGTCTCATTGTTCCGTCCATGTCAACTGTTTGGTATGTTGGACCGATTGCTGCTCGCGTTGGAGATTTGGCTTGGGAACTGGGAGCTGTCAGTGCTATTCTGTTTTATTTGCCACTGCGAGCTGCTGAGATAAAAGTCAGGGGTCGGTTGTGAGAAACTTAGATTATATTCAATAACTAGAATGCTCTTATAGGTAATTATACAATCGCGTTCTATATAATAGTCAGTACTTAGGCAAGTTCAGGATGATTTTAATTTATTATAGTTAGGGCTATTTCCCAGTGGAAATCTTAAGTATATATATCTAAGGTAGTCTAAATTAAGTACTTAAGTAGCCCCTATACAGTAGGCTCTAAAGCCAGATGCTATGTCTTTTACTTTAATAATAATATAGTAATTACCGGTCGGTCAGACAGAGAGCGTGGCTGTATACGAGGTTAGATATTGTACCAGTCCCGAGCCCTAGACCGGTTTCATATTAGGGGATGAACTTTACTTATCTTTTAGACTCTAGCGCCTCAACCATCGCATTCTGATAAGACCTCGGTTCCCCTCACTATTCCAACAGCTTGCCCCTCAATTCTGACCCTGCATGACATCTCAAGTCGCCGAAGTTCAAATAAAGCCGAAGAGCAATTTTCGGCATTCTTGATCATTTCAGTCATGTCTCATCCTACGGGCAGGGCCAGGGTCGCCTGTAAGCTCTGCAATTCGCGGCGTGTGAGATGCGACCGATCGGAAAGTAGAGCTACTTGCTCAAACTGTCAGCTTGCCAACGCAACATGTGAACTGATTGTATCGCGACGTGGCAAGTAAGGAACTCAAGTTGCGTTGGGTCCTTTTTCAAGGACTGACTCAACGGAAAGACACAGGCGATTTCCCGTTGAACGATCACCGCGTGCAACCTTAACGCCAACACCTACTCTACAGAATCCGAGGGAGACCTCATCGCTTCCGTTCCCAGCCGGGGATCACCCTCAAAGCCCACCCAAGAAACCTTGCAGAGATGTCAGTCCTTCCTTATCCGAGATTGCAGTCCATAAAGACCCTGAGCGCGCAAGTGAGAGGGTGATCTACATCGGAGACTCTGCCAATTACCAATATGTTCTTCATGAGGTGGGGGATCCATTCAAAGGCTCGGATCAAAACAAATATTGGATCGATAACCTGCAGCGATCTATGCTAGATCAGATAGGGTCGTCTACCCAGGATGCTCTCCGGCAAATACGCTCAGAAGATGATCAACGTTTGAGAGATCAGGGCGTCTTTCAATATCCTGAGAAACCCATCAGAGACGAGCTGATCCGGGTCTTCTTTGACTACTCATATCTTGCCTGTCCAATCTTCTATCAAGCCGACTTCATGAGGTTGTACAAAGCTGACAGTCTTTCGCCGTTGATTTTGAATGCTGTCTTCTTCATGGCCACTTTACATTGCTCGGAAGCGCTTCTAGCAGGAATGGGCTTTCCAAACCGCTACCTTGCGGGTCTCACATTCTATCGACGTGCTAAAGCCCTGTACGATGCAGACTACGAGTCGGATGGCATTGCCACTGTCCAAGCAGCAATACTGCTCTCCCACCGATGGGATGGGCCAACAGAGCAAAAGGACACATGGCACTGGCTGGGAATCGCCACAGGGCTGGCCCAGTCTCTTGGCATGCATCGACGGTTAGTGTTCCAATCGACAGTTCTTTATGGGTTGCTGATGGGTTATTTAGCAAGTCTTACTCGGTCCTACAGTCTTCCTGCTGTATACTTTGGCGAAGGATATGGTGGGTTCTTTATGTAAGTCTTGAGAACGATTTCTTCATGACCGTACTGATCTCCTTGACCGCAGATCAACGACGTACATCATGCAGCAATCTATGGCAGACCTCCTCATATCAACCCCGACTTTAGTGACATAATTCCATTAACGGAGGCAGACTTCCAAGATTACGAATATTCACCTTTCACTGTTGTTGATGAACCCTTATTATATGAGAGCAAGCTTTATCTCATTAACCTTGTCGAGCTTTCATCCCGAGGTATGGCCTAACTCCAATTACTGCACAATAGCTTTAGTTCATTCTTTATCTATAGTGGCTCGATGCATAATTGCGAAGTATTCCTCTAATGAAGATCCCGATACTAAACGGAGACGGTACGACGAGTTGGTCGATTTTCAAAATACTTTACCGCCTCGCTTCACCACGCTGCTACATCTAGTCACGTTGGACCGAGGCTTCTGGCCCTCGGTATTGCAGCTATATCATCTGTACTGCCCTCTTCCATAGAACTGTTATCATCATTGACTGAAACAACTTAGGGAGTACCAAGTCGTGTTTTATCGAGGCCTTGCTGACCGCGCCGATCATAGCACCCTGGTCACTCTCGCAGGAAAGGTCACGCGCATTCTAGAAGACATGCTTGCCTCAGGCACTTTATACCGTGCCCCATATCATATGTAAAGTGTTAACACCCATTTCCTGATAAATTCAATACTGACAACGGCTCAAAGTTTGCCCGCAATTTTCTCCTCAACCACAATCCACATCCTCCAAAGTCGAAAGAATGGAATGCCTGTCGGTGTTCTCTCAGAGCACAGAGCCCGTTTAGAGCTGAGTATCTTGAGAGGGTTTCAAGATGCCTGGCCTAACGTACTTTACATTCGACACTTGCTGGAAAGGCTTCTTAAAACCTCGTCGAGTCGCGAAAGTGAAACAGATGGTAATGCACATTATCTCTATAAAGCACAAAACCCGGAGCTAACTGGAACTTTTGCAGAACAACAGGAACATTGTAGTGGGCTTGAAGAGGCAGCAGAGATGTTATTTCCCCTGGATCTTTTAGAGGGTTCTTTAGATGAGCATGTCTTTAATCTTCTATCAACACCTACTATGCCTATGTTTTTGTTCAATAGTCTAGATAACGAAGCAGGGTTTAACCCTGAGTTTTAGGATTTAGATTTATTTACAATCACTTAGCTATCAACTGAGAAGCTGTGCTGAGAGTTGCATAGAGCCCTTTTCCTGTCCACTGCGACCTACAGAGCAAATAAATACAAGCCGTAGCAGCTGAGCTTCCTGTGGCAACCAAAAGTGTCTTTAACAAGAGCCGCAAGCACAGATTTCCAATTACGAGTACGACCCTGAACACAACATTAGCATCTACCAAGATACAAAACCAGGCACCCATGACTTACAGTAATCTTCCAGTCGCGCCAAACAGGAAACAGGCTTCTATACCATAGATATCCCTGGGAATATGGATAAACCATGGCATTCCATACTCGGCTGTTCTCAGAATTAGGCTGGATGTACCAGCTTTGGCACCCTGAGTTCCAAACTGTCTTGGACAAGTCATCCTGGATGCGATGGACGTAACGCTCTTCAGCATTTCTGTCGAGCTCAACGACTCCGTTGGGGCTGCCAAGGACAGGTTTGAGGATGCGCAGTGCAAAGTTCACGCTGTTCTCGATGGCCATGATAGCTGAAGTGTGGCCGGTTGTTGCATTGGGGCCTGGCCAACAATCAATCCGAGTGATGTTAACAAAAGATCAAAATACATACCTAGAAGCATGAAGAAGTTAGGGAAACCACTCATAGCAGAGCAATTATAGGCCTCAGCTCCACCAAACGAGTCCCAATGCTGAGTCAACGTTTCATCTCGTCCAACAACCTCGACACCTTCGAGGAATGTGTTAGTAGAAAAGCCATTAGCCAGCACAATGACATCAGCTTCAACAAAGCCACGATCTGTCTTGACTCCGTTCTCGACAATCTTCAGAGCTCGCTCGTTGGTCAGAGTCAGATTCTTGGAGTGAAGGGATGCCAGGTATCCAGAATCGTAGATGCGTCTCTTGCAACCGATCTCGAAATCTGGAATCAAGAGGTCATGATACTTGGCGGGAGCAGTGTCCCTCATGAACTTCTCAGCATAAGCGCGTCGTTTCCGACGGAACTTGGCAGCGGAGGTAGTCATAGGAACTGCCTTCAACTCAATCTCGGCGAACAAGAATATGAGCAGCCGTTGTATCATCATAGTCCCTGGTAGATACTTGAAGAGAGACTTCATGTAATCGGTATACACACCATCAATAGGCGGAAGCATCCAGTGTTTGGCACGGACTATCTGTGTCAGATGCTTTGTCTTGTCGACAATCGAGGGGACTATTTGGGCAGCTGTACAGCCGTTCCCGATGACGACGACATTCTTGCCCTCGACATCAACGTCGCTCCTCCACTGCGATGTATGGAATACGGATCCTTTGAAGTCTTCAGAGCCGGGAATGTCAATTTCTCGAGGTGTGACCAGAATACCAGAGCCCGCAAACAGAAACCTGCACTCGTGTTGAAACATGGTGCCAGTCTTGCAGTCGCGAACATCAAGAACCCATCTCTTGTTTTGTTCAATCCATTGACACCTTCGGACTTCCACGCCAAATGTCATCTTTGACGGTAGATCGTACTTATCCGCGACGTGTTTCTGGTACTTCCAAAGCTCCTCCTGTGACGGTAGGACTCGAGACCAGTTGGGGTTGGGCTCGAAAGAGTAGCTGTAGAGGACACTTGGGACATCACAAGCAGCGCCTATATGTTTAGCTAGGCGCAAGATTTTGGGAATGTTGTGTGAACATACCGGGATATTTATTTGCATACCACGTCCCACCAAGGTCACTGTGTCGTTCAAAGAAACGAATGTCGGTGATCTTGTACCATCGTTTGAGCGTGACTCCCAGGGCAATGCCTGAGAATCCAGCGCCAATACAAGCAAACTGGCTGTAGCTCGAAGTTGATTCTTTAATTGACGCCATGTTGAGAGAAAGAGGGAGAGTTGTTCCGTCTCACAATCGGTGCGGACTGGCGTCTATGAACGGTGACTTATCTTATAGTCGTCACATGTGCTTGTCTCTCTTTTTCCCCATGGGGTAGGTCGTCGGGCCATATGACAGCTCATACATGCTGCGTCCTGTGAACGCCACAACTGCGCGGGTCGGGTTGTCTCCGTGAAACAGAGATGCCGCAATAGGTCGGGTGCATTCCTTGTCCTACAGCCGCACTTGTCATTCCTACCCTGCTGATAGGTAGTCAGAAAAGTGTTGACACCAAGCTTAGGTGCCATATTTAACCCAGCCACCAACGGGCTAAATTAATAGCTAGTCTACCCAAGTATTTCTGTCACTCTGGTGGTGTCACAAGCTTTGTTGGCTCCACTAGCTTTTCAGCTGAGACGGAACCATCCCGACGCGTGCATGAATTAGTCTAGAGTTCACAGAGTCATAGACCCACAACCTCGGGATCTGTAAATTGCTCGGAAACGGGCACTCAGAGTGGCTGACTTCCGCTCTTCTCCTCCGCCCCAACCAAGCCCAGTTCCAACATCAGAAGGAGGGCACCCGAACTACCGCATTATTGTACAGTTTGACTCTTCCGCTATCTCCGACTTCAGTGACTTGCATACGCACGATATGCCAGAGCAGCAATCGCGGCAACGTCGCCGCAAAGTAACACTGGCGTGTGACCCTTGTCGGGAACGCAAGTCTCGCTGCGACGGGATCAAGCCGATCTGCTCCACATGTCGACGTCGGGCGCTGGGGATCGAACAGTGCGTCTACAGGGCTGGGAATGCGCGTACAGAGTGCAGCGATGAGTGAGTAGCACAAACTCAGTAAGCAAATTGAACCTTTACTGACGAGTGGCTAAGTTACACAAGAGCTCTGCACGATCGCATTCGCTTTCTGGAACGCCAGCTACAACAAGCTTCGGCATTGAACGCACCTATTCCAGACCCTCTTCAAGATGGGGCCAACAATGGACGAGTCTGGTCAGATAGTACACCTGATACTGAAAACCAAGTCGAGTTGGACGCCCTCGTCATGGGCATATCTCATACCCAACTGCTCACTCCACTGTCTACCACTGCAACGGAAAGTATTGAGAATTCCAGTCATGCAAGACGCGTCACCGCCATGGGTACCACCACGTCCGAAGAGGACATTGGACATCACCGTGACACACGCGAGGGTTATTACGGTTCCTCTTCTGCTGCTTCCTTCTTGAAAGAGACTTGCGGAACAGCGATTCCCCCGTCGACGGATCGACCAAATCCTCAAAATTGTACCTCACAGCCTACATGTCTTTTTGGTGATGTTGACAAGTTTGCTCTTCCTCCACGGCGCCTTGCAGATCACCTTGTAGAGAGATATTTCGAGCGCATATACTGGATATACCCCGTATTCGACAAGCAGGCTTTTGAGCATGGCTACAACTCACTATGGTTGCCAAGTGGGCAGACTACATGCCTAGAAGAGTACCGGAACCTAGGTCTAGGCGAAGATGCCACCACTGTTGCTTTCTTCTCTTCTCTAAATGCCATCTTTGCATTGGGGTGCATATTCTCCAATCTCTCCACGGCAGCCAAGACGAAAGCTTATGAAGTCTTCTTCAGTCGAGCCAAGGACAAAGTGAACCTTGAACTACTGGACATAAATGACCTGAGCGTTGTGCAGACTCTTGTGCTGGTTGCTTTAGTCCTGCAAGGTACTTCGTTTCCAGATCGCTGCTGGAATACTACTGGGTTGGCTTGTCGAGTGGCGCAGGGCTTGGGGCTACATAGTTTGCCGCCGTATAACCAGCAAGAGTCGCGAGTACAGCGAATTAGAAGACGGACATGGCACGGCTGTATTGTGTTGGATACGTAAGGATATATAAAGAATCTTCGTCGAGGGTCGCTAACAGGTATAGGCTGGTGAGCATGACTTTCGGTCGGCCCACGATGATCACCAATATCTCAACACTTTCCTTACCAGAGAGGACTGTCTCCAACCTTCAGAGCACCGAGGATCACGAAGATGTCAAGCTACAGTTCCAGATTGAGAGCGTCCGTCTAAGTATCATCCTGGATAGCATGCTGTCAAAGGTGTACAGACCGTGGCAATGCAAACTGCCTCACGATGATCAGGGTGCTGTCTCGCACACAGATATCAGTAGTCAAAGCATGGACGTCTTTGCGGAGCTACAAGGGAAGCTTCGTATTTTCGAGCTTGGACTTCCAAAATTCCTCTCCTGGCATGAACCTATGGCTAGAGAGACAATCCCGCCACACGAAGCTACGATTCTCGCGATTCAGAGAAATGTGCTACAGTCACGGTAAGATATCCGATATAAACAATAATTTCATGCCTGGATTGCTTATAAAACGACACTAGGTTTACTTATCTACAAGTCATGCTGTACCGCCCAATCTTAAGTCAACTCTTGGCTCTAAACACTTCACATGATGCCAGTGATGACTTGCACTCATCATTCAAACACGACGGAGCTAGAGCATGCGTACGCTCTTCAATACAGCTCATCAATTTAGTTCACGAGACCTTTCGCACAGAGACTGCCGAGGCATGGTGGTGGAACAGTTTATGTAGGTATTCTGATCATATATACAGGCATAGTTTAATAATGTTTTGCAGATACTTGCACCGCCAGCTTGGTGCTTATGACGTGCCGTCTCTGTCCCTCCCTATGGGCCACACTGGATCAACCTAGCGTAATTGAGGCATCAAACAGATGCCACTCAGTCTTGGAGGTCATCTCTTCATTCAGCTTGTCTATTCGCAAGTCCTTCGACCTACTTACCAAAATGCACCAAACCATCACAGGGAGGCAACAAGGTTAGTCCTTAATATACCAGTCTAGTATGCATATCCTTACTCATTCTTCATAGCTGAAGACGAATCGACTACATACTCTCAGGAACACCAGAGGCATGGGCTACTAGATACGCTTCTGGAAGGTGATTTGTCTCTACAGAACGCTTTGACAACGTGTTTCCCACTTGATCCTGATGTAATAGTATTTCTATATTAAGAGCAGGGTTAGAAATTAGTTTA
>JABEEJ010000803.1:0-19044 GCA_013363135.1 Fusarium brevicatenulatum
GCTGCCAAGAAGGTTCCGGATCAACGTTATCCGGAACCTTCTTGGCAGCCGGGAGGGCGGATAGTATCTGTCGCGCCAACTCATGGCGTTGGTCATCGTCTATCATCCAGTAAAGAAGATCTTTGTTGAGGTCCTCTATGTCTGTATCGGAAGGTATCAAACGCCCAATGAGCGTATCGAGAACTGGTCGGAGCACCTCTCGTTGAATGCGATATCAAATGGGGTAGCACCATCACTGTCCCTTACTAACAGCAGGTCGTTTGGAACATGCTTGATGATTGTCAAGGGAACTGATTTATTTTGTGCTGTTATCGCGGATTCAATTGCAAAGTGGAGCGCAGTTCTTTTCTCGTCATCTTTTGCGTTAACGTTGGGATCGAGCTTCAGAAGAGCATCGATGAATTTTTTATCGCGTTGAAATGTTCCCTTATCTTCGCATGCATTGGCACACAGTTGCATCAAAGGTGTCCTTCCCTCATTGTTGGGCATGTCAAACTGTTTACCGTCCAACGTCTGGGAATGGTCCATTAAAATTTGCAAGATCTCATAATTGCCTTCCGAGATTGCGGTCAAAAGCGGTGTCCACCCATCCATGTCCTCGAGATGAAGGTCCAGATTCTTCTGCTTCAGAAGCATCTTCACCACATTCCTTTGGTCGTGGTAGCAAGCCATGTTGAGTGGAGTCATTTCCGAAGCAGTCTCCTTCTGGTTCAAGAATGCAGTCTCCGGACCAAGCAGTTCAGGTATTACGGCGTCACAGCCGTACCGGCTTGCCCAGTGAAGTGGAAGGTAACCATCTAAGTCCAGATGATCGATTGGGGCTCCTCTGCTCAACAACATCCTCACAAGTTTTACGTTCCCTCCTTTGCAAGCAAGGTGCAAGGGTTGGGCCCCCTCAGAGTCTTCAGCATAAACGTTTGCTTTATTATCGATCAAGTATTTTGCCATGTTGTAAAACCCTTTTGTCACTAGCATATGTAGCGCCGACGATTGGAATTTGTTCGGGGCAAGAGTATTGATGTTATCTTTCCAGCTGTCCAGGTTCTTTTTGAGAGCTGCCAGTCCAACTTCGTCATCCTCCGTTGCCTCTATCAAGGCATGTAGTTGCGTTTGCTCAATTTTGGGTGTCTCGGTACGCTCTTCATGCTTCGTCTCGGTACTAGCTTTGACATTTTCTTGGCTCTTTGGCTTTGTGGCAACTGGCGGTGTCACCATTTCAAGTATTGTAGCTTGAACGGGATCTTGTTGGCTAGGCACCTGGTCGTTTGCCCCTACATCAATTGTGGGATTTGGGGTTTCTGTCTGAGCCATGTCTGGTGTTGAGTTCGAAGATGATGGAAAGACCAAACGTTACAGGAAAAGCGAAGTCTAGCAGCAAGGGATACAACAAGAAAGAGGGTCTTCTCGACTTACATACAAGTACCTTTGTAAACGATGTCCCTTTTATGAGGAAATGCCAGCACGTCATTTTCTCGCGGTGTGCAGGTGTATCCCTGCACTGGAGCGCCTCAGGGGATGTATTTGAGACAGAATCAGATCATGATCATCGCTGTGAGAGCCCGATTTTGATCTCATTTCACCGGTATGCTTCCATTTCTCTACTCGAATGCTGTTTGTTCCATATCGGGAGCAACTCCAACACCGATGATCTTCAAAGTTCGAGGTCATCGAGGTTAAATGGGGCTCTCAAAATGAGTAAATGGTGTTTCTTCCGCTATGCACACCGTCAACAGCCTCCAGTCAGTCATGAGCCTGACCAGAGCCCTTCGCAAAATGATCGACAACGGACCGGGCCGACCGAGCGTAGACAAGTCAACGAAATGACCGAATTGCGTTTAGTGGCTGCTTATTACTTTTCAGCTCTTCAATTATTGCCTCTTGGCGAATGCACCCGACCAATAATACTCCACAAGTGCTGAAAGTACATGGATTATAATCAAGTTTCTTCCTTCAACTCGTCCCGTGTCTTACTACCCCGCCCTCCATTGTTGTTGATTTTACCCGGAACCGGAGCTCCCGAATGTCACTAAGCCCTGTTTTTACTAAGAGAGGGATTAAGAAACAGTGCGAGGATAATCTTATAAGCCGCGAAGCCTCTCGCGGGGAGTGTGACCTTATCTCTCCTCACTCTATTAAGGTCTAGACCTGGAAGAAGGACCTTTAAAACAAGAAAGATGCTGTACTTGACAGCCTTCTGGCCTAGGAGGCTACTACTATTAATTGTATGAGAATCGTTAGCTTAAGATTGACTGTCTAAGATTGAGGGAACTGGATGCTAGAGTGGTTTATATAATCAGTGTATCTAATTTAAAAGGCATCATTATGAGGCTCATCATACTGATTAATAAGCCTTTGAGGTATCAGCCCCCGTAACACAACAACACCAGCATGTAAGATCCCCCACCGAACCTTACTCAGTGTCTCTGCCATAGTCCAGACAAGCCCGACAATCTGTCGTTGTTGACCTGATGTCACATCCATATCCTCAGGCCCATTCTGAGCCATTCTTGACACGAGGTTGTGCATTTCTCCTCGAGGGTTCCAGATGATCTCATCGCTCTCGTCATCACTATCATCAGCATCATCGTCCATGTCAAGCGTACCTCCTCTATTGGGCTGACCGTGGCAGAATGCCCAGCATGCAAGGGTTGCAAGGTACAGACACCAGGGGACGTGAAAGAGCTGCATGGCGTCTGAACAAGTGAGCACCTTTGTGTTTTCGTGAAGCAGGCGCGACGCGTGCCATGCAGCCACAGATGCTGGCCTCTTGCGGCTTCTTTTGTTGTGTTCGGCGTTTAAAGTTTGATCCTTACTTGGTCGCTCTGTGACTGAAGCCCACTGCTTAATCGCCTTTGCGGATCGACGGTAATCCTTCTGCTGAACTGGCCGACCCAAGATATGGCGAGCACCGGCATAGATCTGTATGTCGAGGAACTCCATATGAAGAAGTGCTTGTGCTGAATGAAAGAGAGCATTGTATGCAGTGGCAAACGCCACGTACTCGCTCCTTCTAGCCTGGTCCTCGGATGTATTCTGGAGTCGGGAAATAATTGAGGTTATGTAAGCATCGAAATCTTCCTTCCAAGCGTCGTAAGCGTTCCCTATGAGCTTCCGCCAGTTGGATCCGGGTCCATCACCATCTACTACGCCGAGCGCTGTCTGGTCACGGCGTTGCATATCCCAAGCGATGGACATCAGACCATGCAGCATAAGTACATGAGACAGCCCCGTCAATGCTTTTGGACGCGGCACCGATGGCCCAAGGTATGATTTGAGACTGGGAAGATAAAAGCTCTGCTGGGAAGTGCAGGATGATGAAGTCCATGCCATAGCCCAGGATGTTGGGTCTGAAGCTTCCCATATTCTTTGGCTGCATGGCAATTCAAGACGAAGCTCAAATGCTGACATACAAAGACTCTGGCAAAAGAGAACTGCATGCTGTGTATCCCACATGAAGCACAGAAGTGCGAGACTGTAATTATATATCAGTTCAATGATACCACTAAGAATCTTCTTAGAGCGACATACCGTTTCTTTTGTTCTGCAATGGCCCATCGTCTCCAAGCCTCTCGGATCAAACTCTCATTTGTCTCGATGCATTCAGCAGGTGGCCCCTGAGGGCGGACCGACTGGCAGTCGGATCTGCGGATGAGATTTATAAGAAGTCCATGGAAGAGATGGCTCATATCGTGCTGCTTCTGCCCAGCTCGAGACTTTCCAAAACATTCCACCAGAAGGATAGTCTGCAGAGTCCAAAGTTCTGCACGCGCCGAAAAGCTAGCATGTGAAAATATGCTAGGCCGTATAACGTCATGGATGCACACAGCCAGCTGATGAGCATCTTTGGAAGAGTAGGTTGCACCAAGCAGGAGGACGGAGATGAGAAGCAACGATTCCATTCTGTTGACATCAAAGGTTGCTAGGTGCATGAGTGGGTAGGCAGTGTTGAACTTTACGAAGAACAACTCTAGGTATGTTTGTAAGGAGTCTCGGGACAGTAATGGCTCATCCCACACGGAATGGCGAGGATCAGGTAGAGACGGGTTGGCAGTCTCTACCACTTGGAGGATTCGTTTGCGCACGGTTTCGTCGATCTTTGGTATCGATTGAAGTTTGTCAAGCATCGAGAATGGCCTGTTGAATTGCGGTTCCTCGACGTACTGTTGATCCTGGGTAACGTGAGGCTTCAATAGTTTGGCGCCTTTCTGCTGTGTTGGCGTTGTAGACTCGTTTCTCGAGCTGGCAAAGCTCTCTGGAGTTGTCTTGATATGGTTCAAGATGGCGGTTCGTGGATCAGGGGCATCTTGCCTCGTATCGCTGTTGTGAGACTGTACCGACTCTGACCAACGGCGCGTGCTGTTCATCGAGTCTGGCGATAATATCTGGACGGGCTCCGGCATTTGGGCGGACGGTATATACTGCTCGTTGGACTTTGTGAGGGGTGTTGGTGTTGGGTTCAAGTTCATATTAAATAACCAGCTGTAGTCCAACGCAGTCGTATAGGGCATGTTAAACGAGCTGGCTGTATCTGGCTGGAAGTTTTGCGAGTAGTCAAGTGCTGCGTTGTCCACGAACGACTCGTTGAGGAGCAGAGGGTCAAGCTGATCGAATGAGAACTCGCCTATGCCTTCGCCGTGATCAAATGGGTCGGTTGAAGTGGTAAAGTTGGCCAGATGGTCGTCTGTAACCAGTTGGCCAGCGGTGTGAACAAAGATGGAGTCTTCAATATGCAAGTCGGATGAGGAATGAAGATCGACCCCATGCACTGGCTGACCTTCGTTATGGCCCCAAGCGACCAGCCCAGGGGATTGATTCCTTGTGCTGTCTGCTTGGTCGGATTCTGGAGATGGGACTTGCTGTGTTTCTTGAGGGTTCTGTCCCGACCCCTTGGCAGTTTTAGCTTTTGTCTTGCTGTCCCGACACGGTCGCTTTTCAACGACCGTACCGTCGGGTGCTTCCCAGGACCTCTTTCGTGTATCGAGAACGCCAAAGCCGGTTCCTCCGGCCTCAAGATCCTTTTGGCGATGTCTTTCCATATGTCGCCCTTTGGAAACGTAAGAACAAACTTTGATTGACTCGGCTATACAAAACATGGTCACTCACTCAGCAAGTCAGGCCGTTTGAAGTGTGCACGGCATATGTCACATGAAGAACCGCCCGGTAAGTGATTGAGAGCATGTCGCTGCAAGTGTTCTGAGCGCGTGAACTTCTTGCTGCAGCCCGGATGAGTACACTCAAACGACTTGTCACTCGGAGGACCTGGTTGTGAGGCTACGGAACCTCTTCGAGGGGTCCCTGGTTGACCCTGCGATTGTGTCTGTTTACGACCCATGGCTTCTGTAAGAAACGCATCGACCGCTAGGGACAGCTCGTCGTCGGCTCCGTACATGGCTGTAGAGTGGGATGAGGTGGGAAATGTTAAAGATGAACGAGAGATAGAGTGAGGAAACGTTGGGGTTCTAGAGTGGGAGGAATTGCCGAATGCCGTTGAACTCTGTCTGATTAGTAGTGTAACTCTGATAAGTGATAGGCTTGGCTGGACTCCGCCACAGTGCTACCAAATCCCCACCCTTATCAACTTCCCCGCACATTATCTTGATAAGTGGGAGGATACTAACGGGCATGGGTGAGTGGGTAAAAGAACTCGGGTTCAAGATCCGTGTTTGCACTAGCGATGGCTATCTAGACCCAGAATGTAAAGACACCAGCATATCGGCATCGGTCTCGTAAATCGGACAAACGAGTAATCGCACCACCACTTGTGTCTGCTTTGCCACAAGACCTAGACTGCGTTACATAGACTTTTAATACGAATGTAAGGACCTTCTGCTCGATATTGTTTTTTCTGCCTATTCCCAATTACAATTCAGCAGCTTAAAGAGCAAAGATGCCTGCCTACAAGATACAGGAAGTGACAGAGAGGAGTGACTCAAGCAGGCTTCATGTAAGTTCAAGACTTTTCATTCGGAGCATCAATTCTGAGATTAATTTCGTATTCAGGTAGTCATTGTAGGAGCCGGTCTCGGTGGCCTCGGTGCTGCAATCGCTGTCCGTCTCGCCGGCCATGATGTCACGGTTTTGGAGTCTGCACCAGCAATCGGCGAAGTCGGCGCCGGTATCCAAGTTCTTCCCAACGCTGCTCGAGTTCTCTTCTCCTGGGGCCTCGAGAAGGAGTTGGTTAAAAATGCCACCAAGCCAAGAAAATGCAACTTCATCGGATGGAAAGGAAACCATCTCTCAGAAATGGACTACCATGGCTATGCGGCTGCCTCGGGAGGCTACCCCTTCCTCGATTTTCATCGCGCGACTCTGCACAAAGCACTTTTGGACAGAGCTCAAGAGCTCGGTGCCAAGATTCTTTGCGGATCTAAAGTCTTGTCCTACAAGATAGCAGAAGACAACAGCCACGCAACTGTTTTTCTAGAAGGAGGTCAAACTATGAAGTCTGACTTGGTAGTCGGCGCAGATGGAATCGCCTCGTCGCTCAGAGAGCAGTTCCTAGGCCGATCCGATCCTCCACAATTGACGGGTGACTTGGCATACCGGCTGCTGCTGTCGACAGACGAAATGAGAAAAGACCCAGACCTGAGGCCATTCGTGGAAGATCCCCAAGTCAACTACTGGGTCGGTCCCGATAAACACGCTGTCAACTATGTATTGAAAGGAGGGGAGCTCTTCAACATGGTTCTCTTGGTGCCAGATGATATCCCACTCGACAGTGGAAACACTTTGAAGGGCAACATCGAAGAGATGAGGGCCCATTTCGCCGATTGGGATCCTCGAATCGGGAAAATGCTGAGCCTCTGCGACTCTGTTCTCAAGTGGAGATTATGCATTCGCCCTGGCCTCGATCCAACTTGGTCACATCCTTCGGGAGCCCTGACCATGCTTGGCGACTCTGTCCATGCGACACTACCATATCTCGCCAGTGGTGCTGGTATGGCTCTAGAAGATGGCGGCGTACTCGGACTATGTCTCGCCAAGCTCAGCGATAAATCGCCAGCCTCGAAGCTTAAAGCGCTAGCTGTCTACGAGTCATGCCGTCGAGAACGTACCGAGATGGTTGTGCAAAGAGGAACATATAACCAGTGGATATATCACCTTCCTGATGGTGAAGAGCAGAGACAGCGAGATGAACGATTCAGACAATACGGAAAGTGGGATGAGGAGTGGCTCAGTGGCGAGAACCCAATTATCCCGCAGTCGTCGGAGACAGGAGAGGATCCATTTCCTTGGAGATATCATGGAGTTGGACGATGGTTGTTGACGTATGATATGTGGAAGGATGTTGATGAGAAGTTCTCGCAGCTCGAGTCTGAAGCCAGTGGCGGCTCACTAAGAGCAAGTCTGTAACTATAATCAATGCAGTATGTCTAGCTGAGGTATTGCTGGTTAGTCAATCAAACATTGATGAAGGTTTTTACATGGCATTGTCTAAGCACTGTTTAAGAATTTCTGCTGTATTAGCTTCAGAATTCTCAGCTTTCCTGTAATGGAAGCAAAGACATTATAAGTTCCTCTAAGTCCTTGCAGAGTCATCTATAGGAAGATCGAGCATTCTTAGTCAGGGGGGACAAGAGGATTCCAGTTATTAATTCTAACCTTATGGGCGGCAGTTAAACACGCAGTCTAGATAGGCCTGCACAACGCATATTGCCTTCCAAAAGCTAAAGTTAAATGGGATTTTTCAGTGTAGTGGCTTGATATGCCTCGCTGAGGCGTCATAAGCTTTAAGTATCAATCAATCAATAGGCCTGCACAACCTATTGACGGTGAGGGATACAAGATTGTATCTGGAGATAGTAATACGACGAGTAAAATAAATTAAATGTGATAATGTAATTAGTCAAGTGGCTTTATATTTGGTGACAGCTTTTAACAAATGACATTTTGCTTCTGACTATTGTAATTAAATTTCATTTGAACAACTGTTTATTCCGTGGCAGCTAAGCTGCCCACGCCAATAATTAGTCTATAGAACCGACCTCCATCCCAGCACGACTTTCACTCTATGCTTCACTCTTCACCTCTTGTGAGGGGTTGTAGAAAGGATAGTCATTGTAGCCCTTCTCCGGAGGATCGGCACCGTAGAATGTGCTGCGGTCATATGCGTTAAGAGGCCATCCATTTTGTAATCTCTCAGCCAAGTCAGGATTGGCAATAAAGTGTCGGCCCATGGCGACCAAGTCAGCCTCTTGACTCTTGATCTTGGTGGGAGCATTGTCTCGGTTGAAGTTTCCGCAAGCCAGGAATAGAATTCCAGAAGGCTGGAGAATGTTGCGGAAGATGTTGAGCGAGTTTGCCTGCTTTCCAACTTCGACAGCAGTGCCCTCTTTACTATTACCGGTGGCAAGTGCAGCGAGCTTTTGTTGCTCATCAAGAACCTCGTCGAAACGGGGCTCAATCCTAATGATCGTCAGTCAATTCGATGTGGTTTTAATGGTAGTATTGTGGCCTACATGTGGACGTAAACGGGCTTGTGGTTGTCTGGCAGACTGGCGATCTGGCCGCAGATGTATGACCAATGAGCGTTGGGATCACTGTCCTTCGTGCCCTGGAAGTAGTTGTAAGGTGAAAGTCGAAGACCGACCTTGTCGGCACCAATAGCATCACAACATGCAGTAAGAACCTCAAGCAGGAATCTGCATCTGTTTTCAACGGAGCCGCCATACTCGTCAGTTCGGTTATTGATGTTATCATGAAGGAACTGCTCGAGGAGATAACCATTGGCACCTGATCCCAACAGTTAGCAAGAGACACAAGTGGAGATTTTGTATGTGTACGTGCCATGAATCTCAATACCATCGAACCCAGCGACTTCAACAGCGCGCTTGGCGGCAGCTGCCCATTCAGCAGTAATGCTGTGGATCTCGTCCACGGTCAGAGCTCGAGGAGGGTCATCCTTGGTATTAGTGCCATCCAGATATGTACCCGGCATGGGCTGGTCCCCGGAAGACACAGCCCTCTCACCACCTCGCTGCGCACTACAGGACGCCCGTCCAGTATGCCACAGCTGAGTAAAGATAAAGCCGCCCTTAGCATGGACAGCGTCTGTTACCTTCTTCCATCCCTGTAATTGGGAGTCGGTAAAGACGCCAGGGACGCCAGGGTAAGCACTAGCGTTCAGGGCAATGTCGGTTGCTTCAGTAATCTGAAGTCCGCCGTCACTGGAGCGATCGCTGTAGTACTTGACCATACGAGGGCCAGGGACATAGACTCCACGGGACTCGAATTCACTTCTCATGCGTGTGTTGGGTGCCTGGAAGGATATGGTTAGGTCCTTCTTTGCGAGTTAATTATTGGGTTTCACTGCGTACCTGTACAATTCGATGCTTCAAGTTCAGCTTGCCAAGCTTCAAAGGGGAGAACAAAACAGTGTCCTTCAGCGCGGCATGTGCCGCTGGCGGTGTAACTGCGATAGGCATCTTTGTAGGGGTAGCGGGTAAAGATCAGGGGAGAGAACGTGACAAGGTTTCAGAAAACTTCAAGCTGTTGGGAAGTTGCCCGATTGTGCTTGGAATTGACAGATCAAGTAGCTATGGATGGTGAAGCTTTAGTAGCCGATGTACTTTGTCCTGGTTCATTTTGTTGTTTCGGTTGCAACTTAGCATGGACTCTCGGTACTCCATCCCCCACCTTTGAACGATGAAAGTGGGTTCGCAGATGCGAGGAGTTAATAATGATTCTTGTTGGCCACTGATAAGACGCAGAACGACAGGGAAGAACAAGAATGGGGGTGGGTCAGACGAGAATCGGAAAGTTTAAGAGAGCTAGGACTAAGAAGGATTAGCATTGACGCGGAACGGACAGGACATCCGATGGGCTGTTTTCACAGCTTTTATGGGTCCAATCTCCTCGTCCCTCCCGGGTAATAATTGTGAATTTTCAGGTTTAGTTTAGAGGTGATGAGCAAGAAGGACAACAGTGGAAAACCTGTTGCGACTCGATGAAACCACTGACCAATGTTGTGATACCTACTGAGGTAATAGAATTTCTAGTAATTATTTAGAATCACTAGCCTAGATAGAAGTTAAGGTAAAAGGTTGAGATTAATAATGATTGTCAGTCATTCTATGCAGTGCAGAGATATGATAAGAATTTAGAAGATGATATATGCAGTTTTGCATTAAAGCACAGTTCAGATATGTATTACACCAATTGACAATCTCCTAGTACTAACATATCAGAATCTATTATTTTAAGACTAAATACCCTATCCTGACTCTCCCGACTCTAGAGAGATGCATGACCATGTGTTTCGTAAGGAAGACCAATACAGAAGAAGCCAACCACAATCCAAAGCGCTGCACTTGCATAAATGGGAACAACTGAGAACCCGGAATAGGTTGAGATAAAGGATGCCACGAGGCCACCAAGTCTGAGAAGTGTAGCTGCAATACCTGTACCAGTACCTCGTACCGGTCCGGGAAAAGACTCGGGAGTAAATGCAAACATGACGGCGTACTCTGCAAGACATGTTAGCGTGTGAGAGAACAGAATGAATAAAAGGGAGACTTACCAAAGTTTCCAAGAATAGCTGTAGCACACTGGAATCCAATGTCGGCGGCTTCAGTGCCAACAGCTGTGTATGCAAAGAGAAAGACGCCTGTAAGAACGGCGGAGACGGCCATCATCCACCTGCGGCCGAACCGAGTCTCTACCAGGAACCCTGCAGAAATGGGGCCGAGGACTCCAACAGCGGAGACAATGCAGTAAATCATGTATGTATGGTTGAACGATGAGCTAGCCGTGTAGTCCTTCTTTGACTCAAGATAAGAAGTAATAAAGGCAAAGTACAGCGGATAGGCGATTCCAATAGTAAGCCATATCAGAAATGTGACTGCACTGTGCTGAACCATCTTGCGGCCGGCGAAGAGCGAGCGATAACTGCTCATGTTGAAGTCCTTGAAGTTCTCCCTGAGGATGTCCTTCATAGAGAGCTTCTTCTCGGTCTGATCCGGAATGGCGTGGACGGGCTCACCGGTAGATGAGACAACCGCAGACGAGTAGATTTGGCGGTCAATATCTTGCATCATCTCGAGTGTCAGGGTCTCAGGCTTGCCGTTATACCGAGCGATGTAGTTGACTGATTCGACAGCCTCTGCGTCGCGTCCCTTGGAGAGGAGATACTTGGGTGACTCGGGGATTTTGAAGACGAAGAGTCGGACCAAGGCAAGGACAAGTGCAATGCCACCGAGAGTGATCATGACATATCGCCTGTAGAGGCCATCCTGTTAGTCCGATGCATCAGAAGTCTGGACGGTGAACTACTTACCATCCCATATTATCCTGTCTGCGGCAACCCTCAGGGCTGCTGCAAGCAAAGTTGGCGAGGAACACCCATGAAAGAAGGGACACGATAAGCTGTCCAAGATTCCACCATGCAGACAGAGTGACAAGCAACCACTGATGACTCTGGGGAACAAACTCAAGGAACACGATACTGTCAACTGGGACGTTGCCTCCAGCTGCAGTACCAATCACGGCCCAGAGAGAGCAAAATGTGATGAAGTCCTGAGACCCAGCAACTGCACAAGCAAAGATTGCTCCGATGAAGATTGTAGAGTTGAAAGCAGGCTTGCGGCCAATAACGTCAGCTGCAGTACCCCAAAAGAAGGCCCCGACAATCAGTCCAACGTAGTAAGCCACTGAACTGAAGCTGATTCTAGTTATGTCGTCGAATTCGTTCATGATCGGGGGGCGGACGGCGGTGATGCCTTGGGACCAGAAGTTATCGACCATCCAACCGCAACCGTTGACGACGAAGAGGATCCATTGGAACCTAGCAGAGGTCACTGTTAGCACAGACATGACTCCTCATACGGGCTGTCGAACACTCACTTTCCAGTACCAATCTCCGAGAGATGGCGGGCTACAAGTTCGGACTTTAGCCGATACGACTCATTAACAGCACTCCCGTAAAAGTCGCGAACAGCACTGTCCTCAACAGGTTTGTGGTCGCCGAGACGGTAGGAAGTCGCACTTGGAGCGTGTTGAAGCTTGGCTCCAGTGGCCTTCTCGGCGATATCTTCTGCGTTGTTTGAAGCCATGATGATCTTTTATGGAAAGAAGTGAGCACGTTGAAGATGAGATGTTGAGGACTGGGGACATCAACTGGTGTCGACTCCTGTATTTATCACACATGAGACAAGGAACAGGTTCGAGTTCTCCCCTTTTGTGGCGTGAGAGAGAGATAGACAGACAAGATAACTAATCGCTCCTACGAGTCAATGCACACCCTGAACCCAGCCGTAACCTTGTCATCCGCTAGACCAGCAGCAGGATCATGCCAAGCCAACGCGTATACTACGCTATCTACCTATCTTATCAATTCGAACTCGCCCTGCTGACAGCTAAACCCCCACTTTCCCCGGATTACACCTGTTGTTTGAAGTTTAAACCATGAGATTTGGGATAAATGGGGTTAATCTCATCAGATAATTGGTGCCCGCTATCGCTGGTCGAGACCTGGCTATGTATGGACATGGTTTGGTCCTTTCGTGAATCTCGGACACATTGATACTATAGAGGACTTCAGGGACCAATAATGAGTGATCAAGTACTCAAGTCTGGGCCTGGGCGAGACGAGGCGACGGCGTTGGATGGGCGGGGAGCTTGACTAATCCCATTCATACAACGCCAGCGTATCCGTATATGAGGTGGACAATTGGATACTTGGCACTCCAAAGCGACACGACTAACAGGTAGAATTTATGACATCACATTTCAATCTGAGCTGATGATTCTTGCACATTGGCTCAACTGGAATGTGTCTCGTCAACCTTGCTTGACATCGAAAGATAATTGATACAGTATTTCATCAAGGGGTTTTCACTAAAACTTGAGTTCAGGCAGAAGGGATCTGCAGAAAGCCCCCAAAGTACGAATCAAGCCAGCTCGCCGCCGCCGCACCCTCCTCGACACTAGCATTCTTGACACGCCGAATGGCACCGACATACCCATCTGGCCTGATCACGAGGATTGAAACCTCTCCACCATCGACAGAGCCAAGCCACTTCTCTGTACACGAAGTTCGCTTGGTATCTAAATGCGCCGCGTCATCCAAATACACCGTCCACCTACTCTTAGAAAATGTGGGAGGTAAGTCTGAGAGTTCAAACTCATTCTTGTCCGTAGAGGCTTTAAAGATTCTGCGAGTTAGTTGCTGTGATATAGTGGCAATGCAGAAGATGTTACTTACTGAGAAGCGCAAAGGTGATTAACTGGTTGACTGCTGTGTACCGTTCTGGCCGCACGTAAACATCATCGGCACGACTAGCGCGAGGCTTCTGCTGGTAAGAAGCCTGGGCTGACTTGCCAAGCTGGAACACGAATGAGTTTGATGTTGAGATAGATTCATCAAAACCTTTGATGAAGCCACTCTCTTGACGACCTGTGAGATTCGGGGCGACTACATAGACTCGAAACTGGCCAAGAACCGGGACATCGAGCTGGACATCGACTGGGCAAGCGTCTATGTAGCGTGTAACCTTGGCTTGCGGGAGATTGCACCCAGGTTTGGCATCGCCACACGGCGCGGTATCAAGAGGATTGTTCAGCTCATTGGGACCGTACTCAACCCCCACTCCCGAGATGAAGCGTGTGTTCTTGCGAAAATTCTCAGCGAGTCTCTTGGAGTCACCTCCAGCAATCTCATTAGCGTGTTCAAAGTCAAAGTTGATTAGATCCTCCGCGATCTTCTTCCGTTCCTGCTCGTAAGATTGTAGAAGGATAACATCCTTGGCGAAACCACGAGCAGCAAGGTTGAGCTTCCAGCCCAAGTTCCAAGAGTCATGGACACTGGTATTCATTCCCTGTGCGGCTTTTGGACTGTGTGTGTGACTGGCGTCTCCAGCTATGAATATCCGCTGAGTCGGGTCCAGGAACCGTGTTGCGAAGCGTTGGGAGACTTGGTAGTTGCCAAACCACTCCACTGATGTCCAGTTGACGGTATATGGAGCCATGATGAGACGTGCTTGCTCCATGACAAACTCCTGGCCGAGGCCTTTCGAAGTGACTGAACTCTTCATCTCGATGTAAAGTCGGGTCATGTTCCGCTCACGTGGAATAAGAAGGACTGATCCGTGTTCCTCAGAGAATATGACGGTCTTGCTCCAGATGTCAGGGAAGTCGGTGTCCAATTCTCCGTCCAAAACTCCCCA
Organism: Fusarium brevicatenulatum; assembly: GCA_013363135.1. Classification (NCBI taxonomy): domain Eukaryota; kingdom Fungi; phylum Ascomycota; class Sordariomycetes; order Hypocreales; family Nectriaceae; genus Fusarium; species Fusarium brevicatenulatum. The sequence goes on from JABEEJ010000803.1 coordinate 14,163, forward strand.
AACAGAATTGTGAGGAGTTCCTTGAGAGCCGGCACCAGGAATAGCGTTCCGCACTGCCGAGCGAGCACCATCACAGCCAACCAGGTAACTTGCCGAAATAGCTGTACGTGTTTCACCATCTTTGTCGCATTCGATCTCGAGATGGTCCGGAGAGCTTGTTACTCCTCGAAAAATGTGACTTCGAGTGACCTCGACACCACTTTTCCGTAAGTCGTTGATAAACGTGCCTTCCATCATGCCTTGATGACACAAAAGGATGTAGGGGTGGAGCACATCTACCACTGAGGATGGATAGTGGACTTCACGTCCTGTACGGCGAAGTCCTTCGGTTGGCGAACCCCGCCACATGCAGATGTCATGAACCTTGACTCCTGTTTGTACAAGATCATCGCCAATTCGCAGCATCTGTAACGTCTCAATGGTCTTTGGTTGGATACCATCAGCGCGACCTACAGTTGTCTGATCAGGCCTCTCATCGATGACCTTGACTGAGAGACCAAGCTTTGCCAATACGACACTGGAGAAACTATCAGCATGAATAGAGACAAACAGAAATTACGAAGCTCACCTCAACATGAGACCCGAAGGGCCAGCTCCAACAACGCAGACATCATGGACATCGCCATCGTGATATCCGTTGCCGTGACCATTTGTGTTTGTCGGAATGGCCATGTGGGGCAAGTGTTAGTAGTGTAATGTTGAATGGTACGGTGCTGAGTGAGGATGGTGTTTGACAGTGTGACAATTGATCTCATCAACACATTCACCTCTTGGATATATCAATCAGTTGGTTCTTAACAGTAGACGACTAGAGACTTCTTGCGGCGTCTTCCGCCAAATGTCGTCTCATCCGTCGAGGGCAATGTAGCAACACCATCATTCGATCAATCGGGCTCTATCATGAGTAAGCTAGCGCCCAGTCCACCCCCACTTCCGATTCTCAACCGCCTTTGGTCATCGTTATCTCGGCGATTCGGCTTACTGGTATGGCTCGACTGGACTCCCTGTTTTATCGGCGTAGACGCGGGGTTGGCAAAGTATATCCAAGGATGGGGTCGTGCTGCAGATCACGGCCCCCTCTCTCTTCCAGGTACAGAAAAGACTCGTGTTGTTATAGCGACAACAGGATTTCGGTGGCTTCTTGCAGGATTCTCTGGCAAATTAGTACAATGGCGCCTGGTTCGATTGACCCTGAGCCTCAGCCTTGGCAGTCAACGGTTGAGCGCAAGAAACAACAACAGCGTGACATTTTATCCAAGGCTTTATTGGAACTTGAGAGTAATAAAGACTTACAACACATCGATATCAACCAACTTGCCGATACAACCCAAACTTTGAGCCTTATATCCGACGGGCAGCTGACATGCAAGATCGTTGTGCAAGGTTTGATTGGACGGTACGTGATTGAAATTGGTATAAGTACTGTGCCATTAATTAATTATCTCTGTATAGGGCGATCCGAGTTCATCAACAGGTGTGTCGCTCTGAGTGTCAAATTGAGAGACACCACTCTTCTGACCTCGATCAATTGAATATAGACCAACTGGTTAGATGCGCACTGCGAACCCAATCAATTTAGACACCAAAAGCTAAAGGGACTCTAGTTTAACGGAAGTTGCTTTCGAAGATGCCTTGCGACAAGCTGAAGAGCTTGATGCTTACATGATCAACAACAAACAGCCAATGGGGTCTCTGCATGGAGCAGTCGTTACTCTCAAGGACCAATTTAACATCAAAGGCTATGATAGCACTCTAGGCTATGTCGGACGGTCCTTCATCCCAGCTACCAAGGATGCCGTGCTGGTCAAGATGCTAAAGTCACTGGGGGCTGTCGTTCTGGCAAAGTCAAACTTGCCTCAAAGTATCATGGTAAGAAACTGATCAATATCCAGGCTGAATGCCGTGGCTTACTGCAAGTTAGTGGTGTGAGACGGAGAACCCCCTCTGGGGCTTAACCACCAATCCCATGAATAAAAATTACACGCCAGGTGGCTCTACTGGCGGAGAGGCTGTTTTGATCTATTGCGGCGCCTCTATGCTTGGATGGGGCACGGATATTGGTGGAAGCATTCGCATTCCAAGCCATATGATGGGCATCTATGGATTGAAGCCGAGTGTGAGTTTTTCTCAATCTTGAAATCACGAATATCCCTCTGATTGAATAACAGAGCTCGAGACTACCTTACCAAGGCGTCCCTGTTTCCACCGAGGGACAGGAACATGTCCCATCTTCAGTTGGTCCGATGGCACGAGACCTGGGTATGATCAAGCATGCCATGCACAGCCTCATAGAGTCAAAACCGTGGGAGTATGATGCACGCTGTGCTTCACTTCCATGGCGAGGCCATCTATACGAAGAAATGCACAGCCGCCCACTTACTATCGGTGTTCTGATGGATGACGGTGTTGTTCGTCCGCATCCACCGATAACTCGAGTCTTGCAAGATGCAGTTGAGGCTTTGAGACTAGAAGGACATGAGATTGTGGAGTGGAACACCGAACTCCACGAGCAGTGTATTAGAACTATGGTGATGCTCCCGGTGTCCAACTCGCGATCTAGTTGACTGACCTTGCGGCAGGATATGTTTTATACCGCTGATGGTGGTGAAGATATCCGCCAAGATATATCAAGGGCTGGAGAACCGTTCATCCCTCACGTTAAGCGGCTTGTCAATAAAGGCGAAGCAATTTCTGTGTACGAATATTGGAAGCTCAACAAGAAGAAGTGGGATCTTCAGCAAGGGTACCTGGAGAAGTGGAACTCGATCCAGTCTGCCACTGGTAGGAAGGTTGACGTGATTCTCATGCCCGTCATGCCGCACACCGCTGTCAGACACGGCGGATGCGGTTGGGTTGGGTATACAAAGGTCTGGAATGTGCTTGACTATACTGCAATGGTGATACCTGGAGGAACGATACAGTCAGGGGATGTCGACTTGCCGTTCTCGTATCCTGCTAGAGGGCCTGAGGATGAGTGGAACCAGGGGCTCTGGAACAAGGACAAAGACGAGATGGCCGCAATGAAACTCCCAGTTGGACTGCAGATCGTCGGACGGAAACTCGAAGAGGAGAAAGTGCTTGGGGCTGCGGAGGTAATCGATCGCGTTTTAAAGAAGCTACTACTGCTATAATACTCTTAACATAGAATCGCTGTTTTAAGTTAGAACATAGCACACACCGTGGGCAGGAAACGTATAGTTAGGTCGAGCGAACATGGCCTTCATATGCTATCTACAGCATTCAATCTCTTTTACATGTCTATACTCACCTTCTCTAGTGCATTTGTCATATGCCTCCCAATTATATGCTTTTTCGGCGGCGAATTCTGACATAATCAAGGCTGACACCAGCTACTTCCCGAAGCATTTTCCATCGCTCGCGTTTCTCTTCCCACTGATAGACCCTCTTATCATCAAAGGCGTTAACTCTGGGCCACCCAGTATGAATCGTGGTGTCAACCCAAGTTGAGCTTGGTCCCTCAATTGGTTCTTCTCCCCCACCAAGTGAGCTCACAATAAGAGGCAAGCCTTCAAGATGTACAGATAGCCCGTTTCGGAATCCCAGCGTTGACTTGAGAGGGTCAGGCTGGGGGCCAGAGACAGCAATTTCCAAATGATTCTGGGCGGCGATAAAGTCAATGGCTATATGCAGAGGCACCTGGACTGCTGTATCAGATATGAACTTTGTCACATGATTACTGATGGATTTGAAGTTGAGCTCTTGGCTTAGCCCACTGTCTTCACCAGTGAGGGTGATGAGTACTGGCAACTTTCCCAAATCTGTTACACGAATGTTGAAGTTGTCTTCGAAAAGAATGATTGTTACTGCCTTGAACAGTGGCTGTAGGATCAAGAACTCTTGATCTCGAAAGTGGGGACCCCCAGATGGGGACCATGGGGGAAGAGTCACGACCTCTTGTTGGTATGTCGCTATTCGGTCGCAAATTTTCCCATGCAGGTCGTTTATATGTGTGACCAGTGATGCTGTAGGCATATCGGGAGGGGGTCTGCAAGGGTAAAATAGCTTTGCAATGAACTGGTGGTACTCGATATCATTCCGGTATGGTCGATACCATTTTTTGTAAAGCCAATTATGCAATGCGCAGTGGAGTAGGAAACAACCCTTGGCGCCGGGCACAATATATATCGGCACGGTCTTGTTGCAGCAATCCTTCAATTGTTTCGGCGATATATCCTCGACCTTTCTTTGCTCACGTTGAGAACAGTCGTCAGGGTGCAATGGGCAGGGTTGGAGGATTCTTCTGGCGGACAGCATATAAAGATCTCTTCGATGGTATGATTCTAGTTGACCACGGATCTCAGAGAAGATTTCGTCTCGGGGCAGTGGGGCCCTTTCCAGGACGCTTGAACAGACGTACATTCTGTCCCTTAAGGTATCTGACCTCAATAGATGATCTGGCTGCAGAGGGGTGCTGGCTGATGTGAAATTAATGAGAATGATTATGAGGGTGTGATTAATTCAGCAGCTGAGTTTTGGGTAGACAGAAGCGGGACTTATATAGTGAATAGTGCAATAAATTAGAGTGTCGCGTTCAAATTCAACTTGGACTAACTTTCCAAGTGTGAGTCAGGCCTTTAACCTTGCCTTGGAACTCAAACCCTTGGACCCAATGAGTCGCCAATTGCAAACAGCAACTTTGTGTTCAAAACCTTTATGACTTATTTAGTGAAGCTTTATTTAACTGAAAACCTAGTCCTGGTTGCTGCCGAATCTCCAATCGACTGATGCCATTAGACAGACAAGCTTTTCCGCCCAACGCCATAACCTTTCGGCCAAAAGCAAGATCCTAGGTAATAGCGAGGGCAGAGAGTATTTTGCCCGTATGTGTTTATTGGTGTCCTTTACCTTTGTGCCCTGGGGG
>JABEEJ010000804.1:0-27135 GCA_013363135.1 Fusarium brevicatenulatum
ACGGCGTAGTACTACGCCGTGGACCCAGCTTTACTACGAACGTGGTACCGAGCAAGATATACCCTCAGTCGCATCTTTCGCCAAGGACAACAGAACCTATTCAACTGAGAAATCTTCCAGCAATTTGAAGACATACAAGCCTCACATAACGCTGGAAATGAAGGCTAGGTATGACAAGTTACGATTGTGGCATAGTGATGGCGAGAGCATGCCGCCAGGTGATGAGAGCTATTTGGAAGAATTGCCAAAAGCCATTGATTCCGACAATGATGCGGGTGGCAGTAGGCCTGGTCCGGCATCTTCAGAACCATTGAGTCGGGAATATAATTCACTCGAGACCGCAATATTTGTGAGCCAGAGAAGCAGAGCTCTGACGGTATACATCCAGCAGCGGATGATAAAACATTTCGACGAGCATAAGAAATCGTCATTTGGACGCACGATATACATGCGTCCGTCTAGAGCATCACAACGCAAGGCCATACGCGAATATCAAGAATGGTACGAGGGTCTATACCACATGGCCCGATTTCGAAGTCGAATCAGTCTTGAATGGTGGGATACGCCTATAAGGGAAGAACGGATGGCAACATCGGGAAACACTAACATTGTCGAAATGGCTCTGGGTGTCTTCCCGCCTGTTGATATAAATACCCTAGCATGGCTTTGCGCCGGCCCAGTTGGCAAGGTCGAAGTTAAGAGTCTCAAACCAGACCTTTCAACTTGGAGAAGCATCCTTGCTTCTAGCTACCTAGATGAGTCTGCTAGACTGAATCGTTTCTTGCTACTACTCCAGTTTGGCGCCTGTGTGGAGGAGGATGTTCTTGGGCGGGGAAGCCTGCTGCAGGACTTTAACATCGAGTCTCAGTGGGACTCGGGCACGATTTTCTCGCTATATTTAAGATCGTGCCGACCAGCAACGATTCCTACTATCATTCGAGAAATTTATGGCCGACTTTATGATTCGCGAGGGAGAGGGTATATTTCAGATTCAACCTTGCGCTACTTTTTCGGCACGCGCACTCTAGGTGTCCTGCTACAAACTGCAGAAGCTGATTGTTTGAAGGACAAGAACTTCACGGCGGTCAAGGCTTTGAGACAGTACATACTAGCATCAAGCGACCCGGCCGATTCCTTTTTGCCAGAGTTTGAGACTATCCCATTAAGGTCAGGAGATAGAGCCCCAAGTTCCGTGTTACCTCATGGGTGGAAAAGAATATTTAGTCGGACTAGAGGCCGGCCATTCGAGTGTTTCGAGGATGAGTTTACACGATCCGTCACTCTTGAGGCCCCCAGGGTGAGCCTGGTCAAGATGCGCCAAATCCAGATTGGACTCCTCCAACAACACCCCAGTCTCTCATGCCATCTTGATCTACTGTCATGCATGAGAGCCGGAGTAGGGCAAGACCAACGCCTGTCATTTGATGTGGATCTTAAGAAGCGCTTCCCTTACTTTGATGACGATTGGTATGCGTCTGAATGGAATACGGAGCCCAACTCACAAGATGTGCTTGGGGAGTTGAAAGAGCCGTGGCGTATTCAGACATTCACTGCTTTCCTTAGAAGACCGGGTCTCAAGGATAAGCTAGTATCGTATCTTGTTTTTGGCAGCGGTGTCCTTGGAAGTACGGTAATTGTTGTTGGGGTGGCAGCTATCTTGACGGTAATTGCCTTGGCAATGTGGATGACATTTAAATGGGTTGCTTTAGGTATGATCGCTTGGCTTATAGGTGTGATCATATGGCTTGTATGGTTCAAGTGGGATGGCCCATGATTTCGGTGAGGATCAAGTTGATTATCATACTCTATGGACTTTATGGCAAGCTCTAGATCGGGCAAATACCGTGCACCATCACACCAGCTCTATCGCAGCATTCTATGAGATCGTGTGAAGGCCCTGGTAGTATTCATACACACCCATAGTTGCGAGCTTAACTAATTCCGCCAGTGTGCTTGCAACTTACCCATTACTTTCCCCGAGCCGCAGCTAAGGCGAGACCCTCAAGAATTGCAGTGTTGGCGATCTCTACACTCACCGGCGTTTCAGCTTCTGCCGAGACCCGGATGGGGAAATGGCTTGGCCTTTAGATGCCACGAGACGGGCGTGCTGATCAGTGGATACGAAAAAAGGGGTCTTGCGCCATTCTGCCGGATCATCGTGTTTCTGACTCTGAACTCTCATGTCAGTTATCATTCGGTCCGGAAGATATCAACCGATCTCACGAACCGAGCCGATCACTTGGCGGGGTAAACCCATCTTGTCATCAACAATCATTAATCTTGAGATACGCTATCTAACTACTACAAAGTGTGATTGGAAATGAACGAGACTAAACATTACATCTGGTATCTTCAACACGCCGAACGAAAATGAGAAATGGCTAATCTACACGACTCTGAACTCAACCGTCTTCTTGATCACATTACCCTTGAGGTCCATGTCCTCCAGGTTAATTGACCCGTCGCCTTGTGAGGAACCGCCCTCAATGATATGATCTGTAGAATCATTTCGTGTCTTGTGAGTGCGTGTACCGCCGTCAACGCCGACGACATGCTCCGTTCTATTCTGGGCAAAGTCATCCTTCTGGGTTGACGTGAAGCGACCAGGTTGGCTGCTCTGGTGGACATAGCGATCACGAGAGGAGGGATAATCCTGGGTGCCATTGAACTTGAGTTTGGAAGAGAGAAGATCGATGCTATCCAAGTCAGACTAATGGCCAAAGGTGTAGGTGAGAATGGAGAAAGACTTACTATAACACCATGGAGTACAGGCAGAAGACAGCATAGAAGAATCGGTCCAGCTGGGTAGCAATGTTCTCCGCCGTCTGACCAGCCGTCTTGAATGAATGCGTCACAGCGCGAAGCGTACCCTGCAGAGCCAGAAGAGCGACTCTTATTTCCGTGCTTCGGGCCAAGTATTGGAACAGACCACCACTGCGCGCGATCTCGGCAGATGAAGTCTTGGCCGATGTAAAGAGGACGATGAGGAAATATGCGCTGAGACATTCGAGCGACGCGATGAGACCGAAGTAGGCGATGTGGATATGGTTGATGGTAGTCAAGAGGTCCTCGTTGCCAGCGAGGATTGATTTGACTCGGAAGGTGATGATGACGACGCGAACGACGCAGATACCGGCGATGCCTGACCAGAAAATTGACATGAAGACCCTCCATCGCGTTCCTCGAAGGACTCGTTTCAGGATGATGTAACTGTAGAAAAGAAGACCGGCTTCTTGCAGCTAGTAACCGTCAGCTCGACACCTCCAATTGAATCAGGTGTCATTCGTACCAGCCAGAAAATATCAGCAAACACCGAAGCGATCCCAAGCATCATCGCAGGGTGCTTCTGGTAGTACACGTAGTAACACAACCCATTAGCGATAGCGCCCGCCGCTGACGAAAACATCGGCACGGCGGCGAGGAGCGTCCAATTGGTGATACCACAGACGAGACATCCCAGCAAAACATTGCCCATGCAGATGGTCATCAAAATAGACCAACTGAGCTCAAAAAACACCGGCACCGCTGCATCCGCCATTGTCGATCAAGGTAACGTCAAAGGGTGGTATGGGATGGTAAGCAAAGAACGAGTAATGGAAAAGCGGGAGAAAAAAGAAGGAAAAGAAGAGAAGAAAAAAGCAATGTGACACTGATGGCGTTAAATGAAGATCTTGGCCTCGATGATCACCCTCCTTTCTAGCTAGTTGGATCTCAGCTGGACTGGACTGGCTGTCATATCACAAAGTTCCCGATAATCCCCCCCCCTCGTAAAAGCAAAGAGGTCGATTAGTTTTTCGACCATTGTAAATTAGAGAGGGATACCCTTGATTCCAATGGCGTCGGATACAGTGCACTCCGCGGTAAGAGATTGGCTCGTTGGTTGCGACAAGACATCAGTGCTCAGGCTATCCTGACAAGTGAAGTGACGGGTTCTCCGCAAGTCGCAGCCCAACCCATGGGGAGGCGTCAACGGTTGGGTACATCGGTTTCGAACTAACGAGCTTGGTCAAACGAGCAGCGCCCAGCTAATCCCGTTCTGTAAGGTCTTGACTCGTGGTTTCTGCGCGGGGAGAAATGAGGGGGGAATGAGCAAACCCATTTATTTAAAGTTTTGACTTCGGCATCTGGTCTAGGCAGGCGTTTTTCGCTTTGCTTGTCGGTAAGGGGTAAGGTTGAGAAGCCGGGGTAGATCGCTAGAGCGGATTTATTTTCAGCCCTCCTTTACGGTAATTCGTATCAGGCTGTGAACCCCTGTTTCTCTGGAATGAGCTGGACCAAACTCTGTTGACCCTCCCCTTCTCTCCTGATGGAGGATATTGTGTTGTGTTGCTTTTTGGGCTGGGCTAATGCACAAAATGCCTGATTGCATCATGCCATGTGTTCAATTAGCAGGGCTGGTGATAGGGAGAGAGAACGCCAGAGGCAGAGATCTAGAATGACTGAGGGCGACTAGCTTACCGAGTGATCCGTCTCCCGATGTGATCAGTGCCCCGGAATGTGGGTGCGACAGCCGAGTTGCCGTCCGCTCAAGGACAAGGCGTCTTGCTCATGCATCAGCACGTCTCAGAGATAAAGGGATCCTTCAACTCAAAAGATCCTTTGCATTAAATACCTCTTCCCTCTTCACACCATCTCCGTCGCGGCATTTTCTTTCATCCGCTTTACTGGTAGCATAACCGTTACAGCCGTTGCATTCTCCTTGTTCCTGGGGTAGAATCAATTCCAGACCCGGGGGAAAATGCCTGATGATAACCTTGTTTCCCCCCTCCCGTGGCGTTGCCCGTGTGATAGGCGAAAAGAAGAAAACACGCAAGCCACAAAATCGGAGCTTCGCCGATTCTTGGAAGACAGCACCGGCGCCACAGACATTCTCACATGTCATCCTAACTGCCGAGTGGCTTGAAGAAGTGAGGGTTGATAGGGTGGCTGGGCGGTGATTGATATTAGCGGCACCATCCCATACTACGTATGACTCGAGCGCTGCGGGCCGGCGCTACTGAGTCAATATTGTACGTCAAAAAATAAGGCTAAAAGGATCATTAGTCAAGATCCGTCCGGACACTGTAGCTAATATTTATGTAAAATGGCGGAAAGAATAGGGGATGAAGTGTTCGTTTATTGTGTCGCATCGACTGGCGTAGAGTTTTCAGGCCATCGTAAAATACCCCAGTTTTCATCTCGAATAGATTGATAAAGTATCATTGAGATTAAACCGGTCACGATGAGATTTCCTTTTTAGGGTTTAAGCTTTTCGTGAACCCAATCCCTATGCTTAAATTTCCTGTCTTCGTGTTAGTACTCAGCGCCCGATCTAACAACATAGACCCCAAATATCCCATCTATCCATTTTGAGATGAAGACAAGTCGAGCGTCAGTTCATGGCACATTCGGGATGACAACCTGTTAATGCTTTTGACCAGAGACAAAAGATTCGCGGGTATGCACGGGCCCTCACCCGGGTTGAACTTGTTGGCCTTTGCAGAAAGCGAGGAGGGTCCACGAATGCGGAATCTTCCGTGATTTTCAACTAACCCAGTAGTGGGAGAAAAGAACTCCAGAACAGATGGCCGAAGCTCGAGAGTTAATACGAATTATGGGGTCTATCCACTCTCTCCATGTTTTTGCAAAAGCTTCAGGGTAGAACACTATCATAATGATAAACCGGCCTCTCATCATATGCACGAGGAAGGAAAGTTGGAGCAGGGCTGAGTTCAATCTCTTTTTTCGTATATGTTTCTTTCAATTTTTGAGACCGTGAATGACTTCCTCCTTCAGTACTGAATACTTAACGTGGTAGTATTAATGTCGATCATGACTTCTTATTCACTCTCCCAATTAAATATGACCCCGCGTATTTACCTACAATGGATTCTCGGCAGGAACATCATCAAACACGTTATCAGAGAACTCATTAAACCACAACTGGGGAAAAGAATCAAGGTCAAAGAACGCATTCGAGCTCGCAGCCGTGTCATGACTCGTCTCATCCACCCCTTCACCAAAATCGTATCCAAAATCCGTATAAGGAAAAGCCGGCATCTGCGGGGCCTGCTCCGGAAAACCCGGGGGGTCTTGCTCGACTGACACCGTACCAAGACCCCTTTTCAGAATATCGATGCTGCGCTGTATGCCAGGACAGCTAACTGTGATGGCGTTCAGAGCTCTCATAAACATCTTAAATCGCTGGGTAGTATCAGGCATGCCGTTTTTCATGTCTTGCACGACGACCGTAGCTGCGGTGTAGGTGCAGTACGCCATGATGTAAGTAAAACGCTGGAAACCGAATGTATTGTCGAGGAGCTGAAGAAGTTGTTCTACGCATTGGGAAGCTTCCTGACATGCTTTCCAGCACGCTGGGTTATTGAGAAACGGGCGATGAAGTAGTATTATGGTGGTATGGTATAACATTCTGAACATGTGTTAGATTGATGATAGTGTCAAGGCATTGCGGACTTACTGTTGGGCTACGAAATGTGTAGGCGGGCATATTTGGGCTTGGTAGTCCACATGCAAAGCTGGTGGTAAACTTGAACGCCAGGAATGCAGCCTCTCCCTCGTAGTCTGCACAAAGTCCAGGACATCTTTGGTTCGTTTACTTCCATAAACACTAAAGAGGATATCATTGATGATAAGGCTGATTTTGCAAGTATATGCAAAACACAGCAACAGATGCGATGGTCTTGGCTGATAAGTCTGCAGTGCTTCATCATCAGGAATAGGATACGGCGGCCACAGCTCGGTCTCTGGGTCATCGGGCAAAGCAGGATCCCATTTCGGGGGTTCAGGTAATGACGGTGTTCTTCCAAGATACAAACTCAAAGTTTTATCCCAGAAGAAGCAAGACCATGCGAGATGGCGCCCGAGTTGCATCCATACGACATCCTCAGATTTCCCAGGTGACAGGGAGAAGAGACCAATGTCAATAGCAACTCGAAATGCCATCCCGCCGTACAGCCAAGCTTGCGAGACAGATCCTCTACCAATTTCACGAGCACTAAACTGCAGAAGTGCTTGGACTAGGGGTATAGATCCTTCTTTGTGTACCTCATGGCCAAACTCCAACTTTGCCCTGGCAAGCAGTTGCTCTGTCAAATGCCGTTCCCTAAAACGCGTCGAGTGCAGACATAACACGCTCAACAAAAACGGAGAGAAGAATTTTCCGCCGACTGCGGCGTCGCGAAGAAATAAAGCTCGTGGGACAAACATAAAATTGGCGTGAACCCACGTCCAATGTGTCGCGAAAAGACGTCGGATTACATCCTCAGGAATGCTCAGATAAACCGCTGCGCTCTCGACAGCTTGATCCTCCCAGAAATTGAGCTCGGGCGTTTCCATAGGTAGAGGCTGACGAGTTTCAGGGCTGTGTGCGACGGTGATTTGACCCGTTGTTGCTTGCGATGGCGTATCTATAGGATCATGGACCGCGGATGTAGTGTCGTAGAAAGACTGAGTGGGATCCATGTTACCGTCCGCAACCTCAATGGTCGGGAGAGGCTCTATAAGTGTTGGCAATATCGCGCTCTCTGCCGCAATCGCTTGACAGGGAGCAGTGGCGGTTCCATTCTTGCTCTGTAGGTCTTTTATCGTCTGCTCAAGCTGCGCGATCTTATCCGCCATCGCACGGATCTGGGTCATGGGCGGTGGCCGATCATACTGGCAGGTCTCATTGTATGCTATACAGATACCGCAAATGGGCTGTCCTCCATCGCAACGGACTTTGCGGGCACGACAGTTGTTGCATGTCAATCGGGCTGTTTTCTTTGGGCGGGGCGGAGACTCTCTTCGCTCGCGCCTTGTCTTGGGCATTATGGTCTTTTTTTAGTAGCATATAAGTCCTGTGAGTTATAGTGTATTTCTTGCTTGCTGTTGGCGGGGTTTGGATGGAATAGACTCATCGTGGTCTGGGCGTTGAAGTGAAGTTGATGACAAGTCGAGATGAAGTGAGCATTGAAGTGACCGACCCCGGAAAAGCTTGAGTCTACTTCGGGTTAGTGCTCTCCACTCTAGAGCATCATCCTGAGATGCACGTCATCTTATTGGAGGATGTCTCTTCACAGGGAATCAGCATCAGTGTGAAGAACATCATAATACTCTATTCGATACGATCTAGAGGAGGATCTGTTATCTAATCTATCTAAGCTACTCTGTTTCCCTTCTCCTCTCCCCTCAACAGCGCCATCGTAATATCCGCAACCGCTAATCCACTCTGACTCTGATTCTCGACTGTTGAAGCTCCAACATGCGGCGTCAAGACAACGTTTGGCAACGCCAGCAATTCTGGGTATGCCTCAATAGTCGGAGGCTCAACCACCATGGCATCAAGACCAGCGCCAAATAACTTTCCGCTTTTCAGCGCAGTCAACAATGCATGCTCGTCAACGATGCCTCCACGTGCGCAATTAAGCAATATTGCACCATCTCTCATAGCGGCAAACTCTGCGATTGAGATGATGTTCTCGGTATCTTTAGTGAGAGGAAGATGAAGAGTTACGACATCTGATGCGCTCAAAAGAGCATGCAGCTTTGGTACCTGGCGAAATCTGCTCTCCCCGAACGTGCTGAGCCACTGTTTCCCATCTGAAAATGGATCATAAGCGACGATATTGCCCTCCATTGCTCCAACCCACTTCTTAGCAACGGCAAGCCCAATATTGCCCATACCAACAACCCCCAAAGTCTTCTTGAACAAGCTCTTCCCCAGTGTCTGACTTCTCACGATAACCTCCCCGTTTCTTGTTCGACGGTCAATCTCAGCGACACGCCGAGAAATAGTCAGTGCCAAAGCCAGTGTAAGCTCAGCAACGGCTTCTCCATTCAAGCCGGGAGTGTTGTAGACTTTGATGCCTGCCGCAGCAGCTGCTTTGAGATCGATGTTGTCGACACCAACGCCTTGCTTGACGATGTATTTGAGCTTCTTGCATTTGGAAAGTTCATCTGCGCCAAGGCGAGTCTCGCTACGGAGCATAACTGCATTGGCGCTTTCAACATATTGGACCTTTTTTGGATCTGTTGGGAGGACGACATTGATGCCGGATGAATGCTGCAGCGCTGCGATGGCGTCTGGATGGTAGGGGTCCAAGACGTAGACCGTTGGCTTGGGTTCAGCCATGATGATAAGCGAAAGATTAGAATGTACTTGATAGGGAAATTAAAGTACCCCAACTATATGGCACTTTTATTCGATTTATACCGATGCCAACTGAACCGTTTGCCGTGTTCCCCATGTAGATATCTTCCGGGATACTTTCCCGGATTTTGTCCCGGACAATCTCCCGGAAACTTGCCGAGAGACTAATGCGTCCATATTAACTCGCCAAAACCCATGTGAAAGTTTGTTCTTATGAAAAATTATATACAAATACTACGATTCAACATCAATGAGCGTTTCAATGTCATTTCACAAGGTCTTCGTCGCCAACCGAGCATCATTCCAGCATTACTTCTCCACAACCGTAAGGTTATTCACCATGGCATCTCCAGACCTTTCGCTGGCTGAGAAGCTTCGCGCTTATTCCACGTTAGTATCTAAGAAAGAAATTCGCGGCGATAAATCATACTGATATGAGTTCTGGTGCAGCTGCGATGTTTCAGACGCCTTGCTCAAAGTGGGCGTTCCTCATGGTGGCTTTCTTCCCAACTTGAGCATGTGGTCGCCTCTACGACAAGAAGGCGATAAAAAGCTCATTGGACCTGCGTACACTGTCAAGTTTGTTCGTAACACTCAGACCAATGCGCCAAAGCTCAAGGAGCATTATGTAGGAACATACGACTGCCTTGATATCTACCATGACTAACAGCTTTTACAGATCGACACTATCCCAAAAGATCACGTTGTCTTTATTTCAGCGCCCCATGGTATCTTCAACGCTGTGTATGGCGGTCTGATGAGCACCCGTGCCAAGTACTCTGGAGCTGTTGGCACCGTTGTCGATGGTACTTTTCGAGATTTACAGGATCATCGCAAATTAGACTACCCAGTTGGTCGTCCATAAGGTGGTTATGATTCTGACTAACATTATCAAGGTCTATGCTCGCAAGGTCGGTACGCCGAGCTTCTATGAGGTTGCTCGCCCCAGTGAGGTAGGCGAGACTCACCAAAGTTGGGGCGCTCATGACTAAAATGTTATAGATTAATGTGCCTGTGAAGCTGCAGGATCCTGCCCTCGACGTCACGATCAATCCCGGCGATATCATATTTGGAGATCTAAATGGCGTCGTTTGTGTGCCCAAGGAAGTTCTTCCCAAGATCGTTGAGATTTTACCAATACAGGTCGAGGCTGATGATAACATGGCGCGGGATATAGCTCAGGGCAAGACATTTACTGATGCAAAAAAGGAGTATCGCTGAGGATAAAAAGGGGAGGCCGTAAATTTTATCCATGGAGCCCTAGATATAAAAATTCTAACTCATTAGTGGTTTGTAATTCAGAAGTGAATAGCCTTAGGGTAAGACGGAAATGACCGCTTGTAAGCGGTAATACTCGGAGATGGGCGGATTTAGATTAGCACGATAAGAGAATCAACGTTAGCGGTTTCACAACAACAAACTCCAAATGCTGACGATACCGCCCAAGCTATAAAAAGACGCCATTGAAGCCATTCCAACCTTCTCTTTACCTTTCAATTGACTCATTTGGTCTCGTCAGTTATCCAATATGGCCGTGTTGCGCTGGGGTATGCTGGGAACGAGCTTCATCTCCGACGTCGTCGCCCGTTCTATCCTCGCCAGCCAAAACTCCACCATAACCGCAGTATTCGGCCGCAACGAAGACCGCCTGAAAGCATTCGCCGACAAACATGGCATTGCAGAGCGATACAACTCCATCGATGAGCTACTCGACAAGGCTGAAATAGACGTCGTGTACGTCGGTCTGCCGAATCATATGCACACCCCCGCAGTTCTGGCAGCTGCTAAGCGAGGCAAGGCGATTCTGTCTGAGAAGTCACTTGCGACGACTATGGAGGATGCCAAGGCGATTGAGAAAGCTGTGAAAGATGCGGGTGTTTTCTTTTTGGAGGGGCTTATGTATCTTACTCATCCGTTGATGAAGAAGACGCAGGAATTGCTTGTTGAGGGGAAGATTGGGACGGTGAAAGGTGTATCAGGGTATTACTCTGCCAATATCTGGAAGAAGGCGAATCCTCTGAGCATGGGAACTATCTATAACTTGGGCTGCTATCCAGTCTCGCTTCTGCACTTCGTCATCGAGACAGCGTTTGGTAGCGATGCCTTCGCAAAGCGCCAACTGCACGGCTTTGGCAATATCTCAACAGAGGGCAGTATTCATGTCCGCGACGCATCACTGACAGTCCGCTTCGACAACGGCGTTCTTGCAAGTCTTCAATCAACAGACAGCTACGGCAACGACTCATCCTTCGCTATTCTCGGAGATAAAGGCAGAATTCGATTCATCACGAACCCATGGTTGCCAATTGCAGGCGACAACATCATCGAGCTCAAAACATACGGCGGTTCAACGGAACAAATCATCGTATCAGCAGACATGGACGCGTTTGGATACCAGGTGAAGAAGGTGGAAGATTATTTATCCCGCGGTGTTAAAGCAGCTGAACGGCCTTCGCCGAATGTTGACCAGAGCGTTGAGATCATGGGGCTTTTGACGGAGTGGGAGGCTTTGATCCAGAGCCAGCATAAATGATAGCAACCGAGAAGCATAAATTGATGTCATGGTCTAAAGTCAGAATCATCCAAGACACGCTCTCGATACAATAATGACGTTTTACTGAATCAGTTCTTCGTGTTTCTCCCGCTAAAACAGATTCGGGCACAGAAAATGGTGGTGACGTCAGCCTTACCCGCTCATATCCAACGTCTTCCAAAGGTCTCTCTCTCTACTTAAGGTATTTATTTATTTCATAACTCGCTGCTCTTTTTTAGCTCTTCAAACCCCTCATTCTTCCCTCTGTAATTGAGTCTACTCGATACTAAATACAACATGTCCGGTCTTGCCGCTTTTCGATCTGGGAGGAGTGATGAGCTCCGGGACCTAGCGGAGCAGCACTTTCAGCATGAGTAAGTCGCCTTGCTAGGAGTTCGAATCGATACTAATCATGAGAAGTTTGAATGAAGAAGATCGCGAAATTTTAAGACGTGCTGGAAGCAAAGTATCAACCCATACCAAAATCGGATCGCTGGTCGGCGTTGGTCTGGGCCTCTATGCCGCTTTTCGACTGCGAAAGATGCGATTGACGTACTTCAATGCCTTCAGAGCCATGGAGAAGCCTGTAGAGGTCAGATTTGCAGATGGTCGTACCGGCATGTCATATCCCTTTTCGAACCTGCTTCAAACCTAATACTGACTTCCTTTCACAGAACCTATCCCGGATATCACTGCTCACCTTACACCATCCAAGTGGGGTGACGCAGCCACGTACTTCTTCTTCTCCCTGGGAGGTTTATTCATCGGTGGTGAAGCAGGTCTTTTGACTGGCACCGCATCAGCGTCACGCACTATCACCAAGAACCCTGAGACAAAGGAGCGAATAGAAAAGGCATGGAGGAACTACCGCATTGATGCGATGAAGCAGGAGATTAGAAAGTTGGAGGCCAAGGAGGGCAAGTCAAAGCTTGCGCAGCTCTTCAGTTCATGAGAATGGATGTATGATTCAGGTACTATGTAATATTTGCATCGGGCATGTTGGGGTTTGGGATATGGTTGAGTGTTGGATATATAACTAAATGAGCATTACTGGGACTTATAAGTTCGAAAGAGATTGGTAAAATGCTGATAATATAGTTGGGTTCTTGATCAAGATAACACCGCGGGTTGTTGAAGTTTCCGAGATATCCGTGGCTGAAAGATGAGAATTCTGCACCAAAATGCACATATGGGACCCAGTGCAATGGACTATTCCCCAACCCAGGAATACCTTGTCCATCGTCTTCATCAAGAGAAATGATATCTCTTTCAAAGTCAGCGTCCCTCATTAGTTTTCTTGACCGATTCTCCGCTAGATCCATGGTCTTCCAAGAACCATAGGCCTCATCATGAACACCACGACACACAGACTCATCCGACATATCTCCCCTAAGAACTTCCTCGTATATCATAGCAGCCATGTCAACGCAAGGCTGATCGTTTACTTCCCAAAGCGTTCCGATGAAATGCGCTGATAAGATGAATGCCTTCGTCAAAGAGCGTTTGGCTTTTTATCTGTCCCGTACCGCAGCCAGATAAATTTGCAAGGAAGGGGCCCTCTCGATGGAGGTTGAGCTCCAGGAGACTTGCGACAGTTAGAGGGCCTGTTTGCCAATCCTTGAGGTATAGCTGGCTTTTGGAAGGATCAGCTGTATCGGTGTATCCGTGGCCTGCGAAATGGAAGATCTTGCACTTTCGTAGATGCGATAGCACGTCTTCTCTCATTGGGTCCGGTTTGACAGGATGTAGCTTCATCCGGTGGCATATATCTTGTAACACGCTGATTTCTTTGTCTGCAAAGGCTAACTTTCGGTGACCAGGTGTCTAACCAGCGGAAACCAGTAGTGCCTCGTTGTGAGAAACAGGTGCCGTTCTTCGACTTTGTCTAATAGCTGAAACCGATATAGCATACGACGACATAACTCTATCTATCACCGTGTTGCCAGTTTGCTGACTGTGGCGCCCTGCAGCATTAATAGGAAAGGCACTTAAAGAGCCAGTCAAAACCCACCACACCCTCCTCATCTGACCCTGTCGCGGCACTCCAGTGAAGCCCAGAGCCGTCAGTATAGGCTCAGTAACGGCATCCCAAAGCCGTTCGAGAACATTCAGACTGCCTCTACCTTATGACTGATACTTTGAGTCGATATCACTCTTGCTCAGTCTTGGAAGACGAACAGCGCTAAAGCCATCTTGATGGATGATTATGGCATCGCAAACCGCAGAGCCGACATTCACCACGATGACAGGGACGAGAACAGCTGCACATTTCATCCTTTCCTCATCGCCAGGCCGCAGAAAGGATGTAAACCCCGGCTGTGCACGTGTCTCCTCCAGCAGTGCTGACAACTGTTCTCCAGTATCGTATCTTTGAGTCCTTGCGTTTCCCGAAACCTCGGCATCTAGTTCAAAACCCGAACCGTGTGAGGGGCCATCATCTAGCTGATCTCGAAGACGGTTGTATCTTTCAGCCAGCTCAGGCAGCTCCTTTTCCAACTCCTTAGTGTCAGCTCGAAGAACACATATCGAAGAAGCCATGACTCCTCTCGCCATCTCCAGAAACTTCAGGTCATCGACCGCACTCTTCCCGGAGTTTAGTGCGATCGAAGCTGCCTGTGTAGCCAAACCTGACAGCTTGGAAGCCTCGCGCTGAAGATCAGCATTTCTGAGTGAACGAGACCTGAGAAGGGACAGGATATCTATGGTCTTGGACCCTGCCTTGTATGCGCTTTCCAAGTCATGATTCGAGACGTAACTCTGCATGAGCGAGAAGTCTGCTTGCACGCGAAGAAACATAGAGGAACTGGAGTGATTGAGGGCTTTCTGGTTCTTGTAGATCGTCGGCTAAACCATACTCGAGATGTCATAGATATTAGTTTCGGATAACTGAGTAGTGTGATCTGCAGTATACATTTATGCATCTCGAACACCCTCCCGTAATCATCCTCATCGTAGAGCCTAATTGCGCCTTCGAAGATAAAAATGACATGCCGATTGCAGAATTGTAGCAGATGACGGGTCATCCTTTTCTACCGCGTTCGCGGCTTCGTATGAACCGAGAAGCCTCTTTAGCATCGCTTTCAAATTCTGTTGCATCACAACGAAGGCTTAAGGCGAAGGCGAGGCTGATAAGCCATTCAGATCTATTGGGATCGTCGACCGAAGAACCATCGACAGCTTGTTGCAGTGAAGTGATGGACTCCTCGAGGGCACTCAAGTCCCCATGTGATCGTGATAAGAGATAATACTTTCGAAGCGCATGTGCAAGCAAAATGACTGTTGAACAGAAATCGGGATCGTGTCGCGACATGCTCCTCAAGCTATTTCTCATTTTTGGAATAGCCACTTCTAAATCCTCGAAAGTAAGGCTCTCGAATGAGTAGTCTGCCATATCTCCAAAGTTTATAAAAGGGTCTATGATAGAGCTTCTTTTAAGACACTATCCATCAATATTGCTAGAACAGAACCAGTGACATAAGCAGCTGGTCAAACCTCATAGAGCAAGAAAATGTAAGATTTTACTTTAGAGCAGGATGATAAAATAAACTCAGTGAAAGCTCCCTGAAACTTAGACTGATGTGTCTAAGCTTTTCCATCACTTTGGATAAAGGTCTTGAGTTTTCTTGGCCCCCCCGGCAAACATGTAACCCCCCCTTATCATTGATGATGAGGGTTGAAAGTAGGCTCCCAACTGATCAAGGCGACTGCATAAAACCCCTCACGACAGAAAGGTGGCATCACCTCACTGGCTGGAGCACTTGAGTGTGGCTGCATGACTGCAGAATGGTTTCAGCTGAGCCATAAATGAACGAAACAGCTTAACGATAACAATTCAGTGTCGCACTTTACCCTGGAAGACGGTCAGCAGATGAGTTCTCCGAGTTGAGGCTCTGCCTTGTGAATCTCACCTACCAAAGGTTCTTGTTGATGCCAAAAAGGCATAAATAGACTGCCACAACCTCTTGTTTCCTAACTGGCCTTCCTTCGATGTATGATAAGCTTTGATACCTCAATTTCCATTCAACTATCGTTTTCCCAGCATTGAAAATGTCTCAAGACAAGTACATTCCCTCACACAATATAACTTACTGCGCATACACTAATACCATAGTTAGTTCTAGGAGCGAGCGTTTTTCAGAACTCAATCGCCAGGCAGAAGGCCTGCAGAGACAATTTGATGAGGCGTTAAGAAAGAACAGTCATGCTCGATCGGATCTTGAAAGAAGACAGTCGATAGAAAGGTTCAGAGCTATAACACGCAGTTCAGAGGACTTGATAGGTGAGTTTGAACGAATGGGTATCGCCGACCCTCGTAAAAGCACATCAAGGCGAGAAACCAGGCCTTCTTTACAGGGACAGCCTGCGTCAAGTGGCAGAAATCGCCAACCACAAGCATCAAATTCCTCAAATACCGGCTTGGCATCGGCACCGCGGGGATCTAGACAAGGGGAAAGGATGTCAAGTAGCTCAGATGTACGGTCGTCAGCAACGCGAGAGCCGAATCCATCCAGGCAACAACGTCATCGACCCTCTCGATCACAGGATCTACCCACGGGCAGTTCATCAGCATATGGTCAACCTACGAGATCTCAATCTGGAACATCAAATGGACAAGGTTTCAGCCCAGCTACAGGCACTCAGTCACCCCCAGCCTATCAGCCTTGGCCCGGCCTCCAGCAAAACGCAATTCCCCAAACGTCTTCTTGGCAAACCCCTCCAGCTCAACAGCAGTCATATTACCAAGGCTCTACAACTAGTGGCGTAGCTCCCAGTCTAACGAGGACTTCGGGACAACAAAACTCTGCCGTCTCTGCCAGTACCGAGTCCAGTGGGGATGAGTACGTCGACTATCGAGGTACTCCGTATCGAGGAAGCCGCAGGCAGTCTCGTGACGTCGTTGGGAGTGCCTCTACCCGTACTAACACAGAGTCTTCCCGAGGACAAAGATCACGTAATCGGTCTACGTCAAGAAGTGCAGCGGGTGAGCCAACTACAAGCCCAAGTCAGCCAACGGGGAGGGCGTCATCCTCTAGACACAGACGATCATCGTCAAGTCCTTCCAATGCCTCAGCAAGAAGTAATCGTCCACCGCCGACAGGAAGACCAACACTTCCAAGTCCTGCAATGGGCCAGCCTCGACAGACGGCTGCGACAATGCCATTTCAACCATTTGGATTATCCAATACGCTGCCTCCACTGAATCAACAACCCGCGCCAGGATATCAGTTTCCTCCAGGTAACACTCAGAGCGGACCGTATGCTGGGTATGGTCAATCAGGCTCTTCAGACAATCGATACCCAACTGGAGGAGCACCGCCGAACACCGGAACGATGACAGCGCAGTTTCAGCTACCAAGACCCAGTCAGCCTAACCAACAGAGAGCTCCTGTAAGCTCGGGTTCAGGCGTACAAATGTCTGGGACCTCTCTTGGCTACTCACAGCAGACTCAAACACGGCGAGGAAGCAGTCAAAACACAAATGTCAATACGTATCAAAACTCGACACCTCGCCGGATGTCAACGCCGCCTCTAGGATCCAACACCATGCCAAGTGCGTCCACGTACCCTGCCAATTATCAACCAACACCAACTACGAGAAGGGGCATGAGCCCGGGCCGTTCAAGACTTCAGGGCCAAGGCACCCC
Organism: Fusarium brevicatenulatum; assembly: GCA_013363135.1. Taxonomy (NCBI): domain Eukaryota; kingdom Fungi; phylum Ascomycota; class Sordariomycetes; order Hypocreales; family Nectriaceae; genus Fusarium; species Fusarium brevicatenulatum. The sequence continues at coordinate 17,306 of JABEEJ010000804.1, forward strand.
ACGTCAGTCGGGGACGCTACCTCCTTTGGGAAGTACCAGCTCGTCTGTAGGCTCGTCAATGTATCCTACAGGTCAAGTCCAACAACCGGGTGGGCCAAGAGGAAGGAACCCAAGTCCACTTAGAACAGGGCAGTTTGGGACAGCAAACCAGGGACGGGATTTGACACCACCGAGGGGAACCAGAGAAAGGCGGTAAGAAGTACAGAAGCAGTACTTAGGAAAGGTCAAGTTAGAGACTGCAAGAATAGGATTGTCTTGGTAGTAAGCTATTTCGACAAGAATATCATTTCCACGTTAATTTTTACCTGTCATTCTTTATAGTTTGTCATGGAGAGGCCTAAGCTAGGCCTACATGGGAAACTTGAGCGCTAATGGCAAAGACTCTGAGGGCCATCTTTCTTATTTCACTCTACCATGCCTCATTCCAGGGCTGGCCAAGTATGAGAGGAATCCGTAATGTATTCGCAAATATGCAAGATGTACTAGCTACTTCGCGTTGCTCTCTTTTCTATTCCTCCTACTTTCTCCTTCTATATATCCGCATTGAATCAAGTTTCAGGGCTCAGAGCCTATCGTGTCTACTAAAGCTGAAACGATAAGCTGTCTTCCCATCAAAGACTCTTAGAACTCTCTGATTGTTTTGCAGCCAGTGTACACTTCGAAATCGTTACAAGCTTTGTTATGAGCGTCTCGAACTGCCCTAAAGATACTGAGTAAGAAGACAAGCCTTTGTAAGATCAAACACTACTTACCTTCGGCCTGCAGGACCTCGAGCAGCGCTGACGTCAACATAGTATGCATCTCCCCAGAAACACTGAGGGTTGATGACAAAACCAACGGGTGCTTTGAAAGCGTCGCAATAGACACCGAGATGTCGGTCATTGCGAGGGCTTGTGATAAGCTGCATTCGATATCGGTCTAGACCTTTCTCGACCCAGTCCGTTCTGTATCGGACTGTCATGGAACAATCTGCCCGTTTGGCCTCGTATGCTGATATGCGTTAGACATGAAGGGTATCACAGAGGCAGCGACTTACCATCAGGAGTAGGAGTAGCCAGAGCTCCGGTGATGAGGGGAATGGCCATCGCAGCCTGGGTAAACAGAGTGAATTTCATGTTAAAGGGGGTTTAGTGAAGATACTATGTAGCTGAGGAATAAGACTTGATTGAGGATAGAAGCTTCTAGTGCGGAATAAGACTCTCTTTTATACCTGCTGATATTTGTCTCTTTGGTACTTGTCTTCTTCCAATCTGCCTGGGCCCAGAATTGGTCATGCTATATCCGGCCCCTTCTCTGCGGCTGAGCATTTCTTTCCTGGCCTCATTAAAGATCCCATTAGTTCATGATATTACTGCCGAGTCGGCGATTTATTGATGTCAGAGTTGCATTTTCCAATTTAGGAAACTGATTCTCATGTATAGGCTGGGACCCTGGCATCGTTTTACTACCCACGGTCATTTTATGGGCCTGATACGAAGTAGGACGTTGCATTTCTTCCATGGTTGGCTGCAATGCCGTATACAGACACCGAATAGAATGGTTCATCGCTTCGACTGGCACTTTTGATATTTGACCTGGCCCCCAGCCGGTAGTCCGACGGTCTAGCGATGTGCTGATAACTGTCAGATCATCCGAATGTAGGTGACAAGGAGGCAACAGGGATACCTTTACTCGTTCTATGCATATTATTCAGCGGGGACCATTCAAGGACCAAACTTCTACATGTTCAGGGTTGACGTTGTTGGAAGTAAATCGACACCTACTCCGTACGGAGTAAAGTACGGAGTAAGCTATGCTGGGTTATTTCCCCGCCAATACGAGAGCCATTTGAAGGACAGGTGAGGGAGATGTGGGGTCAGTAAATTTCCCCAAAGAGCGGCTCAGGAGGTTTCCTAGGACATAACTAGCTATCGCAAACAATGATAGTATGCATATACACTTCTGAAAAAAAAAATTCAGTGAGCATGCCATGAAACACTGCCTTCTCTACTCCGTACGCCAGTGTCATTAAAAAGGGCTGTGTCTTCAAGAGCCCCATGCCACTAACAAAACTTCCGAATGTAACTGCAGTGCCGAGATTCAGTGGGTCGACCGCGTCTATTCAGACAAATAGAGTCGACGATGTAACATAAAACATTACCACTTTTTAGACATCTATATTAGTCTCAGTCCCACTGAATAATGTGGCTCTTGTCTGACAGCAGATCAACACGAGGAAACGATTGAACCACAAGTTGCAAAGTCACAAGGCGTAACAAGGGAACTTTTGAGATATTGTCCGCGGACTTTACCTTTTCCCAAATCAATACGCGGGTGGGATTCTGATCCTTACATATAGTATCCTAAAATGCGTTCTTGAGGTGATTCGAGGATGGCGATAAGCCTAGATATGGATTCAACCAAGCCGCTCAAGGTCGCTTTGGCTTTTGATTTCTAATATCTGACGGAATGGTATGTTACGTTACTCTATACCACGAGCCAGAATTCAACACGTAGTTTAGCTTATCATGAACCACTATAAAGTGAAAGCATTTCCTCAGTAAAGGCATTCTCGTCCTCCTCGTGTATACCTCCAATTCCCAAGCAACTTCTTTATTAACTCAATTACTTGACCTCTCGCCTCTAATATGAAGTTCTCAATCCTCGCACAGGCCATTCTGGCAATTCCCGCTCTTGCCACAGCCATCCCCGACCCTGTTGGCGTCGCTGAAGGTAAGTCTTTCTGTCATCTTTAGCTCCACGGCTGCCAAGTACTAATTGCTATCCTCAACAGATAAGCGTGCGAACTGCAAGTTGACCCTCCAGTGGAAAACCAACTGGTACGAGCATGCCTTGAGAAGATATCGAGTTCAGCTCATCACGAGCCCTCGCAATGATAACCATCTTGGTTTATACTGCGATCAGTTCAAAGTCAATGCTGTCAAGCTTGAGAATGTACAGTGCTTCTGGACAGATGGAATCTATGTGCTCGACGTTAGCGAAGTTCAAGGTCCTGCTGGCTATGCGTAAGTCCTACCATCCCCATCACTGTTGCTGATGTCTAACATCTTGAGCCATAGCCAATACAAGAACCAGCACAACCTTGCCTCGAAGACGTTTAGTCGCGGAACTGGCTGCGATGTGATTCAGAACCTTTAGACTGTATATGGCAGCCTTTGAGAGGCACTTGGTTTTTGGGTCAAGTCATCAGGCTTAGATCGATACTATAGCAAACTACCCAGGTATTAAATACGACTTTTGACTTGGATGAAGCTGCTATTACACTTTCTAGTATAATTCGTAGTTTCGAGCTTGCCCAATTTCCTTTTATAATGCAGAGATACTGGGATTCCTAGCAGATAAGTAGTAGTCAAACCAGTTCGCTTGTGTAACAGTTCATAACTCATAAATCAGTCGTATCACTCATTTTACTTCATCTTCTATCAGAAAATGTGTGATTTCTATCCAGTTCGTGGATACAACATCTGCTCGCTGTGAATTACTCGTAGGACTCGTGGGACGCACCGAGCCGAACCGCTACTAACTAGGTACTTTTAGACGCTGCTCCACAATGACTTGAGTTAGCTAACAACTCAGGGCAAGGTTGGTTTGGATTAGTGGTTACACCCTCCAACCTCCAACACAGTGGTGACCTGATAAGAAGAGCCGCAATTATAGCCAAGCGTTGTAGCGTCTTCGCCTATTGTCAAGCACCACTGCCTCTACGGAGCAGTTGAAGCCCCTCAGTCGGGACACATTGCAACAATCGGCTTGTATTCCGCTCAGCCTTATTGCCAAGCTGCACATGGAGTCACCGGTGCTGCCCCCACTTGGTCTACTTCCCAAGATTGGCCCAAATTCGAGTAATAAGCGCTTTGTGCAAAGCCACAGTTTCAGGTGCAACATTACAGTGATTCTAATTGGTTTAGTCAGGCAGCTGAAAAAGAGATGCTCGCACGCGTGGTTTTCTTGGACTTGGCTTGTGCTATTTAATGGCCCTTCTGTTGGAGTGTCTTTCAACCTCTGTCTTCGTATCTCAACTGCTACGACGACAAGATGCAGCCAAAATCACATCGGTACGTGGCGACATCAGCTCGCGACATAGACACAGATGAAATCGAGTTAAGTTCTACCAGAGATTCGTCTCGCAAGGGCAGCTATGTCCGACATGCAACCTTTTCTACTCACGGATGGGGTTTAGAACTCCTGACGTCTTTCACGACCCTCGTTTTGTTTGCCGGAATGGTTGCGATATTCTGTAGCATGCGCGACAAGCCCTACTCCGAATGGCCTCTTTCAATCTCTATAAGCACCACCATCGCCATCCTATCGACAGGTTGCACAGCTGCCATGATGCATAACGTGAGCGCTTTTATCGGGCAGCTTAAGTGGCTTTACTTCAAGCGATCTTCGCGGAGCGTGTATAACGTTGAAAGGTTCGACGAGGCCAGTCGAGGTCCACTTGGAGCGATGCTTCTTATCTTCAAAGTTCGTTGGAATCTGGCAACGTTGGGAGCTTTTATCACGATACTCCGTCTGGGCTTCTCTCCACTCTCCCAGGCCGTGGTCAGCCTAGAACCAAGAATGGTGGATGTCCCAAGTAATGATGCGACCTTTGGATATGCACACGCATATGATAGAAACATGACGACGGGTGCTCAGTCAGGTGAGTCATCGAAATGAAATGATATACAGTAACTAACAATTGCCCCTAGAAATACCGCCGGACACACAGATGCAATCCGCTATCCTGCAAGGCCTTTACGATATAAGTTCCATTCCAGTATTCAAGTGCGGTGGCGCGTGTCTCTGGAGAGACTCTTATATATCCTTGGGTTTCAAGAGCACATGCAAAAATGTCACCATGTCAGCGCTGGAAACAAAACACTGCATAAAGCCAGAAGGGAGACCAGGAATGGTATTCGATCGCAATTGCAATTTTACAACACCGGGCAACATCACACTTACAACTCAGCATGTATTGACTGACTCGCAAACCACTTTTCGAATCAACGCGACACGTACTCATCTCGATAACCCTAATAATATCACCTCATCATTAGACGACATTGTGAGAATCGCAGTTTGGAGATCAGGCTACGACACTAGTTTCAACGCTACTGATATCAATATCACCGAATGCACCGTGGGATTTACTGCCTACGAGTACCCAAGGGCTGAAGCGAACGGTAGCACCTTTTCTTTCGGGAAGGTCTCTGAAATTGACATTCGGCGTGCCAATTGGTCCTGGGATGGTCCCCTAGACCGAACATATCTTGTGAGCAACAAAACCTCCAAACTACCTTCGTTCAGGATATCCATCATCGACATCAGGGCCCTGCAAGCCTTTTTCGAGTCCACGACGTTTCAATCCGAATTCGTGAGTGGAAGCGCAAAGAACAATAACCCTGGGCTCAGTGCCGCCCTGGATGGAAATACTAACCTCACGCGTGCTTTCGACAATATGGCACGGGGCATGACGGACTATCTCCGCTCAGGGCCAAACGAGAAATTGGCGAAAGGGGTTCGCAGAGAAAGCCAGATATTTGTATTCATCAGGTGGTACTGGTTAATCGGCCCCGCGGTACTAGAGCTGGCTGCGTTGGTATTTGCAGTCTTTACGATAGTAGGCACTGCGACGAAGCACGAGGTGCCGCTGTGGAAGTCTTCGGCCGTTGTTCTCTTGAGCTGTCGGCATGAGGCAGACTCGGGTGTAATTCATGGACAATTTCGGGACGTCAAAGAGTTGGAGAAGACGGCTCAAGCGTCAAAGGCACGACTTGAGTAGCGTAGATAGACTGGTTAAATCTTTGTATGTAACGCTAGGATTATTGCAAGAATCATGCGGGAGGCAATTGTCTGATTCCATTTGTGATGCACTGCCTAGAATGACACTCTTCCCCGTTCAATTGATGAGTGCGTTTTTATCCCGGATTAAATGATACGAGATAGGAGAACGTATTGTTGACCGATGTTGAGGAACATTGGCTCATGATCATAGCCGCTAGGTCGACTTTCATGGGTAATGTTGAGACAGTTGTTATACTGCCTGAACTGACTTTCTAAGAGTGTTATTTTGAGTTGATAGTCCCCGCAGCTGATGGCTCACATCACGCGCCTCACACACATTAATGTAGGGAATAATCAAGAATGCTAAACAGTATCGGTATTATATATGTCGCGCTCAAATATTGCAAATATTAAATATCAATTAACATCATCTTAATAAGAATAGTTAACCCCCTCCCCCACGCAACCTAACAGCCCCCACTTGCTCAACTCGATAAGCATCTTTCCCACCACTCAATCAAGATGAGTTTGTCTCATCACCAACACAACGTTCGAGGATGTATTGGCCAGTGTCCTTGTATTGAAGATGGTCAACATACCAAATGAGAAAAACAACCATGACAATCGCCATCAAAACTGAATCAAAAATATAGAGAAAGATCTCGTGAGAAATTAAAAACCCGGCGTTGCCCTGAAGATATTCGCTGACACGAAAGATGCTTCGAACTAAGATAATAATACTGACAGTATACAAGACCTTTAGGTCAAGCTTCCATGGGAAGGCATTCTCTCGAGCAGCCAGTGTTGGACTTTTGAGGCATTTTCTGTGGAACAACCACGAGGTGATAACGAAGAAGCCGAACACAACGATCTGCACAAACAAACCAGCGAGGATGATCTTTTCACCCCGCTTATATCCCTCAATAGTGCGGGACGATTGGATCCCGCCTCCAGCTGCTTGTAGTGAGAAGGATAAAATATCGCCACAGACAAAGGCCTTTGTCAGCCATCGAACGGGAATCAATGAGAGATGTTGGGCTCGAAGAGAGATGATGATCCGGCCGAGTATCATGTAAATCGAAGCGGCGAAGAGGGCGGGAGCAACGAGGATGAGTATGGCTTGGAGGCTGAAGGCAGGTATAGACTCTTTATTGCTGTGGGATACGACTCGGGTAGCGTAACCAATGGTTTCAACTGTGAGGGGCATCTTAGCAGTGTTCATCTATCGGCGTCCGTAAATCATAAACACGTACAGGCACCGCCTACTGCAAATGGAATGAAATACCAGGCACGCGCTTTCTTGAGGCGCCAGATATGGAGGCATGACAGAATCGCGAAAATGATGGCTGCGATGATGGCTGCAGGCAATGATGGAGTATATCTGAACAGCTTGAAGTCCGGCTTGCTACCGACAAGAGTCTCATTTCTTGAAAAGATGTCCATGTCTGGCCGCAAAATCGATTAGAAGTGGTTTCGAGGTTGATCTTAGAGTAGTAGTGTTTGAGCGAAGGGGGAATGGCTTTTGGACAAGATAGAATTGACATTCCATTGCTAGAAATAAGAAAACAGGACTTGTTGGTTGCTTTAGGGAGTATCCCGGCCCAGCCTTCATATCGGCATCAGGGCCGTTTCGTTTGGCAACCTTTGCATCTCGGGTTCTATGCGAAGCTAAGGCGCGGATGAGATCGTGTGTTGTATGCTTATCAGCTTCGGCTTGCAGAGGTCACATGCAACCCCGCCATGTCGTTTTAAAAGCGAGAGTGGGTAACGAGAACGAAAAGGGCGACCAGGGACCCTGAGGTAGAAGCCTGCAATCAGCATGGAGGGGCATGCACAGATCAGGATTCGTTACCCCGTCCCCGTGGCCTTGACGAGGGATATTAAGCATATGTAAGCATGAACAAATCTCAATTCTTTGGTATCCAACCAATCTCCTCCATGGGCCATACTAAATAGGGCAGATACTTCTCTCCAACAGAAGCATATATTCGCGTCATAATATGATTGACCCAACCGCTCAGCCACCATTGACTGGGCAGTTTGTGCAACAAGACACAGAAGTAAGAAAGGACAACAAGGGCTTCCGGTTCTTCATCCGACACAAACTCGAAGAAGGCCTTGGCTGGGACAGTCCAAGAGAATATGTCGACCAAGTCTTTATCACCATCCGTCTCATAGAAAACACCATACGTCTGGTTCAACGCGCGAAGCGTATCCTGGTAGATAGAGCGCTGTACTGGATCTGTAATCGTCTCATCGATGAAGGCCTTGAGCTGTTGCACATAGTCGATCTCGAAGACACGCTCCCTGATTTTAAACCGTCTGCGCGCCTTGGATAGAAGGGCTGAGAAAGGGCCGAGGGAGAGCGTGCTGTCGCCCAACGAGGCAAAGCTTGCGCACCCGTTGATCAAAACCACCCAAGGAGGATATGGGCCGTCTTCTTTCTGTGGGGTTTGTGCGAACGCTGCATCATTTAGACCAGGCATGACGAGGAAGAAATGCTGGAGTGACTTACAGTAGTAGATAGTCAAGATGGAAAATGCAAAGAGCTCTTGAGCGTTGGCGTTGTCGTAGGCGTCGATGAATGGAGCTGCGATGCTGAGTGCCTGGTTGTGATACACAATAGCCCTTTCGCGGAGGAGTTCCTTTCGTTCTGTTGAGAAGTGGCTTAGGTGGAGTGCTGAGACAGATAAGATTGCCAGCATGGCATAGTCACATTTTAGACAAAGCCTCACAATGCGGACTCGCCAGAGATCTCGGACTACCACATCGTTGCTGAGCGTTGCATAAGTCGACGTGCAGAAATTATGCATGAGCTCCAAGTCCAACAAGCCAAGATTAGGTGCTACTCCTGGTGCTTGTGGTGACGACGCTGGCGGAGTATAGTGCCTGGTATGCAACGGCAGAGTGTAGTGACACTCCTGACCTCGTCTCTCGCAGTGAGCGCATACAGGCTTCTCTTCTCCACACTAAAAGAAGAAACGATCATTAGTCAAGGACCACAGATGGGGGAATTGAAGTAAGGCTCACTTTGATTCGTCTGAGCTTGCAGGTCTGGCAACCCAGCCGCGATTTCTTGTGACCTCGTTTCGTCTTGGAGCCTCGATGCTCCGAGATTCCCGGGGTGGGCAACGGCGTTGGCGTGCTACTCGACATAGCCAATGCCAATGTTTCGGAGTCTTGGGTGGAAAACTTAAAATGCTCCGGATGAAAAACGAGAACGAGAGAATGAGAAAGGCAGCGACTGAAATAGAAGGCAATTGGCCCAGAGTCCGCGTACCACCCAGTGACAATACCCCTACCATCCCACGCCACACAACGACTTTCAATTGGGCGCAGGCTGGGCTATTGTGGATATTGCCGCCGGATATAGTGCAAAAGTCCCCGGATGCTGACCTTGGCGAACCTCGTTTAACCTCGTTTTCGTTCCGCTATGCGAGTCAGGAATTGGTTCTTGCTGGCCTCTCTTCCTGCGCCGACTGCCGATAGGGGGAATACAGCGATGGGCGAATTCCGAGGCAAGTCGAGCGACGCAAGCATCAACTGTGAGGTCTATCCATGTAAGATCACGGTTTTTAAACGACATGCTCTTGGCAATCTGACCAGGCTAGCCAGGATCACAAAAGGAATTAATGGATGTCGGATCATTAACTGTCTGATCTATTTAACATTTCTCTCTTGCTTTAGCTTCCACGGCACCGCACAGCATAGTTCGTACAAAATTGACAATACCGGTGTAGCTACTCCCCTCTCGTGACCTTCTCGAACGACCTCTCCGATAATATTCTTGTGTTGAATAAAATTACCCTCAAGGCCAGCGGTTAGATTTAAACTACTCTCTACATTGAGTCAAGACATTACCTTTTCCAGATATATTTACATACTCGGGGTAATGTTCTCATGTATGGGGTTACTCCTTATTGTATCATTTATAATAATTGTGTTAGAATTACTTTATTATAACCGATCTTTCGCTACCTTGTGACTTAATATTCCCTAACCTTGATTTAAATAATAGGGACTAGGGCAGCTATTTTATTCCTTATAGAAAGTATTTTAAG
>JABEEJ010000807.1:0-11958 GCA_013363135.1 Fusarium brevicatenulatum
ACCTAAGTTTAGGGTGACAAATAGACTCCACAAAAGGTATCCTAAATTTATACTAAGTTACCTAAATCTTTTTATCAGTCAGGCTTGAGGCCCCGAGTTTTATTTCCTCCCCTAGCTTGAATTACTTCGACAGTGACATGCCGCTGGGATTTCCAGTGGGATGGCCGTCACGTAATCTGGCGCGTCGGGGTGCGGGGGAACACCGAGCTTCCCCGAGCGCGCGCGATCATCTGAAGCTCCCCCACCATCGATATTTAAAACCTCTATATCTCGATAACCCACCAATTGCTCGAATCAAATATCAAAACACTTCTTGACTCCTCAGAATGGCCACGTCTCTTTTCTCCAGCCTCAAAGGCTACACGTACAAGACCATCCCGTACAAATCGACACCCGATGGCGACATCGTTCTTGACGTCGTGTACCCAGAGGAAGCCGATGATTCACCGACGACTGTTCTCATTCACATCCACGGCGGATTTCTCGTAAGTCTAATCAGCCTAATGGTAAACTTGACTGACATGTGCATAGATTGTTGGGGACAGATACAGCTTTGCTCCGTACTGGGGTCTCAACTCTGTGACCGCTCGGAAATGGATCTTCGTGAGCCCTGACTATCGTCTTGTCCCAGAGTCTACAGCCCATGCATCACTGGATGACTCTATAGATGCGTACAACTGGGTGCGCTCATCGCTGGCTGACGCGATTGGACGTCATATTGGGTCTGTCTTGCTGGCTGGGTCCAGCGCCGGTGGTTATCTCGCTTTAGCGACTGCGAACGCTGTCGAGCAAAAGCCAGATGCGCTGCTTCTCATCTACGGAATGCTCGATGCAGCTGGTCCGAGATATACGACTCCCGGTACAAATATTTGGGGCGCACCGCCTTTTGACACCGCCTCGGTGTTGAGCCAGTTTCCCATGCCGAAAGAGAACGATGATCGAAAGGCCATCTCTGGATATCCTCCACCTGAGAACTTCCAACAAGACCCCCGTTTCCAAGTTGCTTCAGCTCTTCATATCGACGCCCTCTTCCCAGACTACATGACCGGCGTTGAAGGTCTTAGCCGTGAGATCGCCAGCAAAGGCATCGATGCCATCCCCGAAGAACACAGACGGTTATTCCCTCTTTCTTTCGGCGACCTTGCCAAGATTCCCCGCACGTTTTTGCTTCATGGCGTCAACGACTCTGCTGTTACGATTGACTGCAGTATCGTAGCTGAGAAGAAACTTCGTGAGGCTGGTGTTGAGGTAGTCAAGGACTTCCCGGAGGATGCGGAGCATGGATTCGATGGTAGAATTGGAAACGTCGATATTGAGAAGCCGGAGGCGGATGGTATTCCTAACGTTGAGAGCCTGAGAAACGCGATTCGCTTTCTTGACGCTTCTGTTAAGAAGTAGACATAGCAATATACTTGGCTACAAATAGACCAATTACTTCTCATATAATTCATATTCAACTGTCGTGCGTGAATTAGATACTTAAATCAGAATCTCTCTCGGCTTTACTTGATCTCAGCTACGACGCTCTTGACAACCTCCTCAAGATTCTCCTCCTTCAGTCCAAGCAGCCCAATCGCATTCTCATCACCCTTCAACGCGTGGCCAGCACCATCAGCAAATAGGAACTGCTCAAGATAATTACCAAAGGCACTAAAATCTCCTTTGGCAATCTTCTCGTCTCCAACCTTCTCCTGCTCAGCGCCAGTGACGTGAGAAACCTCAAACTTGTCACCAGTCACCTGCTCCGCAATCTTCAGAACTTCATTCTGAGTTGTCGTAACACCGGCAATATTGAGATACTTGTTCTTTGTCTCTTCTGGATTCTTTAGGATAGCAGCTACAGCTTTGCCGACGAAGGCGAGTGAAGTTGTGGAGTAGGGCTCGTTGCCTGAGTCGGTGATGCGAATCTTGCGGTCCTTGATGTTGATGAATCCCCTGTCACTTTTGAGCCCCTATAAGCTAGTCAGAATGATTTACTGTTTCATTATAAGTCAGGTAACATACCGAGTCAAGGAACAATCCGTTGGAGAGACCAGTCCAGGAGAACCAATCATGTTTCTCAGCAAGTTCAATCAAGTAGTCAGTATTCTGGATCTTCGCACCGAGAATCTTTCCAATCTTGGTATCGCGATTCTGACGAGAGGGAATTCCGAACTCTGATGGAATGAATCGTGGGACTTGAGCTGCGACAGCGGCATCAATAATGACCTTCTGGCTTCCAGCAGCCGCAGTTGCGGCGGCTGACACCACAGCATCTTGGCCAGCTAGGGCTTCCTTAACCGAGTCGACCGAAGCGATATCAACACGCTTCACGACCACTTTGTCAGGAAATGTCGCAGAGGACTCATTTCTGGTGATAGCTGTAACTTCGAAGCCACTTTTGAGGAGACTGTCCACGATTTTTGATCCGATGAGACCAGAGCCCTGGCGGAATTAGTTCGCTGCCCGTGGTTCTCTAGGGTAAATAACTCACTCCAACGACTGCGACTTTCTGAATGGCCATTTTAATATGTCGATTGATGGTTTCTTTACAACGGGATTTGATGAGAGGTAATTTCAAGACTGATTCACGATGAAGGCTTTATCTTGAGTGTTGACGTTGCTTCAACCCCGCCATTGTAACATTTCACTGGTGATGCAACCATATTGAGCCAAACACAATGCATGATTTTTATTGCTTTCTCCACTTTCCCATGATGCCATACTGGCGAGAGATTCTCAACCTTCGATTATGAAGTCGCGCGTCTACAAATGACGAACAGCGAATTAGGGCACTCTCATCGTCAGTTACCGGAAGGGCGAGCTTTTCGAGTGACTGAATAAGAGTCTCGCTGGTGATGCCCTTAGTGATTGATCCAAGCAAGCGCGTCCCTTGCTTGTTCAAACAGCGACCAAAAAAGGATAGGGTATCATATCAACTTGAATTTCATCAATCAAAAATCTCACTTCTTCTATTACAGTGACATATTAAATCAGGCTCTGCTTGGCAACAGCTGACGTCAAGAATATATCCCTTATGGCGAGCCTCAACAAAGGTATCCCTGGAATATTGCGGAGCCCTCAAAGCCTCAGATAAGGTTATACGGCACCTTCAGGCGCTACTGACCAGTGCCGTTTAGACGAGTATTGACGGCTTCGTAGCAGAATGACGAATCGCTCGGCTACATACTTGCATACCTGAGACCGTATGCTACAGCTGAACGACCGGACGCGGTTCCAACTTCGAAATGAACACTTCAAAGTGACACAACTGTATGAGCCAAGGTGTCACTTGGAATTCCACGGAATGGTCCGCTATATGTCTAGAACCCTTGACGGAACTTCCAGAACCACGGAAAGGGAGAGTATCCCGTTAGTCCAGACCCTAACCAATTCCACTACCGACATCTCAAAATAGATGTCTCAGAATTACCATCCAATTCCGCCCAGGCTCCCGAATCCTTCAGGCAGAATCAGACGATAAACACTGCCATGAAAAGTGGGAAAATCCGCGTAACAACCATAGCAACAAACACCATCTTACATAAACTTTTAAACCAAGTAAAAACTGTCAATGAATCTGACAGCACTCCCGTAGATCTTGGACAGCAACCAGCTTCCAGTGGCTTGGGCCGTTGTGCCGGGTAACCGGACGCCACTGTGGCTATCACCATGGAAAAATCCGGGGAACAGAGGTAATGACGTTGGGCAGAAGTGCCGATAACCTTGATTCGTACCGTAGGCCTGGCGATGAAATCTTGACACGTAAACGTGCAGCCAGCCAGGTTTGTGAATTTCATTAAGCATTTCCTTGATTTTTTGTGCAAAAGCGTCGATCATTGGAAGCGGCGTAGTCACGCGAGCAAAAGTCCTTTGCTTGACAGCCTTAGAAAATTGGGATCAAGAATTGCATCCTGAATTGGAATGTCAGATGTTGGGGCCAGTTTCTGACCACCTCGGCTAGGGCGGCTCAATTCCTTTTCTCGTATGGATAATCTGCATCCTTGCTTACGTATTTCCTTGTGAAGGAGCAGCGAGTAAAAATACCAGAGACATGTCTGGTGCCTGATTCCTCGTCACCCAGAATCAGATCATTGTACAGAGTAACTCCGTCAGTAGCGCGTCATTGTGCTGATGAATATTGAAGCTTTTACTGGTCACTCTGGATACTCAGCGGGAAACTTCAGGCAGAGGCGTCGCTGGCTGGCCGCTGTAACAGTCAGCAAATGGAGAAGTTTAGTGGGTAGACAGATTCTCATGGAGTCCGCGGGTCGAGCTTAATGGCCTTCCGAGGCGTCAGTGTCAACCCTGCAGCAAATCCATTCCTCAAGGGCAAAGTGAAACCTCATTTCAAGACCAGAGCAAAAGCAAAGGGGGCCCTCTTCTTACGAACCCACCAAACACAAGAGACACGCGACAGCAGCTGAGAGATGCCCCCTCCTCCCCTTGCATGGGGCGTCAACAAGGCCATTGTCCAGACCAAAAACAAAACTTCTCCACGCTCGCCAAGAGATCGATCGACGACTATACTCAGGGGTAAGCCAAGAAAAAAAAACCAAGGCGCCTTGCGCACTAATAAAGCAGTCATCGTGTAATATTTTGGTAAGAAGAGGAGCAAGAAAAAGCGCAGCGTTTCCGCCTGGAGAAAAGGGAATAATGGCGCAGCCTAGCGTGAAATTAAACTTGTTCCATGGTCGAACCATTAACATTGGTTCAAGGGGGGAGCTAAAAATGGGAAGAGTCGGCTAAGCGGCTTCTTTTTTTTTTGCTGGTCGTCAGCCTGGGAATAAAGGGGGGGACTTTTTTTTGTCCGAAGACACCGGGTCATGCAAGGTTTCGTTTTTTCTGGGGAAGAAGCTGAGAGAATGAGACTCGGTGTTGCAACCAATTTCGAGTCCTCATGCAGAGAGAAATGCATTTGCTTTTCTTGCATGTGCTGATTGATTCTGTTGTTGATCAACATGCATGCCGTCAGCAAGGAGACTTGTTGGGCCGTACACTATCGACGCCTCGTTCAAGCCATGCCGGCCCCTCATCATCAAACGAGCGTTGACCTTTCTCCTTTCCATGACCTCAAAATTGATCGCAAAAAAGCAAGCGCTCAGACAAAATAGCCCATTCCTTGCATTGTCGCGTGACCTTGTTACTCGCTGAATCGTAACTCGTCTTCCAGCACCGGCTCGAATCTGTTTAGCTTGGCGACGAATCTGTGCCGTGCTGTTTAATCTTACTCTGCATCCTCCCGTCGTCGACCAATTAGATGAGGAGTAGCGTTCGGTTAGTCGGAGCCGTTTAGTCAGATTGAATTGGCAGATGAGAGAATACGAGCCTTGAAACCGCCACTGGCCAACGAGTTTTTAGTGTACACCCCATCGTCTAGCCCTACATGGATGGATCCAATGCAGAAGTGACCGACGCCAGGGGTTGGACAGTCGAGGATGTGCAAATTGTCCGTATTCAGCTAATGAACAAGTCATGGTTATTCCATGTTACGTAGCAGATTTAATCTGGGCTGAGCTTGTGGCACACACAACACGCGAGCAGTTGCTGTTTTTACTGTTAATTCCCCATTTAGTTTGACGTTTTAGTGACCTTTTTTAGTTAGGGGGGGTCCTCCAATGTAAGATTTTACGACGACCGTGATCCTTTTTTTAAACAACCTCGGATCCTTTTCTGTTCTGCTTCTTGAAGCTCCCTTTTTTTTCTCCTCTCTCGTCCTCTTTCTCGAACCTCTTTCCATGGAATATTCATCTATTTTTTAATTCTGTTTTTTGCTCTAACTCATTAGAGAGCAAATCATCATGTTTGCGACACTCGTTCCCTTTTGTTTTTCGACGATATTTGTTTCATTGACGTTTACTAAACTGGTCCACCTTTCCATCCACGCCAAGACAATCTCTCCCGGCGCCTTCGTCCTTTTTCTGCCCTCGCTTTTACTTCCTGATGTTTTAGTCATTATCCTGTCGCGCCTGGCGCTGCGGCAGCAAAAGGGCGTTTTCTCTGTTGGTGCTTGTGTATTGGGCTGCATATTCTCGTATGTCCTCTCGTCACCTTCAATTGGGGCATCTCTAACAAATGTAGATTTATTCTTCTCGGCGCATCGGCTTCACAACTGGGCTTCTTTTATTCGACGGGCAACGAGGTTAAATGGTCTGAGGCGTTGAGCTACGCTGGCGATAAAGATGGAATGAAGATTCTTCTTAGTGGGCTTAACTCTGTCCTTGCGGCGGGTGCTCTCATCGTCGTCGTGGCTTGGGTTGCCAAGTGGTTTCTCTACAGGGCTGTCGGTTCATTAATTGCAACGGTTGGAATGCCTGTTGTACATGGTACATCGCTCTCTCAATCATCGTCAATTAATGCTAACAATAACTCAGCCTGGCAGTGGTTCCGACACAGAAACGGTCGATCCCCTCAGTCACTAGCTTATGACTCCGACAGCGAATTCGACGAAGACCTCGAAGGCGGCAAAGAAGGCGCGCGACTCATCCCCGATACTCACGAAGAACATCGAACAAGACCTCGAACATGGATCCTTCTCGCCATCATTTCTGTCTTCCTCTTCCTCACGACGACTCTCCGACCTGCCGCTCCATACACCATGATGTCCATGACACTCCCCGCCGCTATGCTCGAAATGTTCAAGTCTCCGGCCAAGCTGTGTAACAACGTCGAAGGCGGATGGCCTCTCCCTGATCTCATCACTCCCGATAATTGGGAGGAGCCCAATGGACGCTTCCCCGGATGGACGCCTGGTAACGACGGCGCGGCTGCACAAAAGTATAGAAACACTGTCCCTGAATGGCTACCCAGCGATATCCCCGCCGGTTTCAACAAGTGGCTTATCGAGCCCAACAAGACCGTGGATGAGGAACCTGCTGCAAGCCCCAGCAATGCCTGCGAAGTCCCCAAAGCCGACGGTACCTTCTACAACCCCGTTCTCGACCCTCTCAAGATCTCCAACCTCGACACCGACATCATTGATGTTATCCGCGACACTCTCAAGGGCGGCGACGTCAAGATCAAGCACGTGGCACTAATCATGATGGAGAGCTACCGCGAGGAACTCTTCCCTCTGCAGCAGGGCTCCGACTATCACAAGCTCATGGTCAAGTCGCACAAGGGTGAAGACATTGATGAGATTAATGAGAAGCTGTCTCGCATGAGCCCCGTCGCCGAGAGACTCACTGGCAAGTCAGGCAACTGGAAGAGAAAGGATGGCTCGGATTTTGAACACGTGGCTGTCCCGCAGTGGAACGATACAGCGCAGGAGGGGTACGGAGGCATCAACGTGGTCGGTGGTTTCACAACGTCTTCGTTGTCGTTCAAGAGCATGGCTGCGATCCACTGTGGCGCTTGGTCCATGCCTGTCGATGGCTTTGAGGAGTCTGAGACAGACGCGTACCAAGCTTGTATTCCCCAGGTGCTCAACCTCTTCAATAAGCTCAAGGGTGATAAGAAGTCAAAGTCCAAGTCGAAATGGAAGTCGAATTCGGAAGATTTCTTGGAGCAGCAGTGGTACCCCGCTTTCTTCCAGTCTATCACCGATGGTTATGATCGCCAGGATAAGTTCGACGACAAGATCGGATTTGAGCACATTGTTACACGAAGCCGTCTTGAGGATGATCGCAAGAAGGGCGAGGAACTGGAGGAGATCAACTACTTCGGTTTCCCTGAGACGACGCTCAAGGGCCACATTGAAGATTACCTGAAGGAGGTCAAGGAGAAGGGCAAGCGTATGTTCTTCTCTCACTTCACCAGCACGACACATCATCCCTGGGGCGTACCGAAATCATTCGAGAAGACCGACTTCCTCAACACCGAGGGCAAGATGGGCTGGCACTCGGAGTTCAACGACTATCTCAACGCGATGCGATTCACAGACGCCTGGCTAGGCGAGTTACTTCAGACATTCGACAACCACGGTCTTACAAACGAGACATTGGTGGTGTTTGTAGGCGATCACGGACAGGCTTTCAAGGAGGATCAAAAGTCCAAGACTGGAACCTACGAGAACGGCCACGTTAGCAACTTCCGCGTCCCCATCACATTCCGCCATCCTCACATCCCACGCGTTCAATACAACGCTAACGCAACATCACTTTCTATCCTCCCCACCATCCTCGACCTCCTTATCAACACCGGCTCCCTCAACGAAAAAGACCGAAACGCCGCTGAGGACCTCATCCACGATTACGAGGGCCAGTCCCTCATCCGCCCTTATAAGACAAAGCACAACGGCCGCCGTGCCTGGAACTTTGGCATCATCAATGGAGGAGCCAGCATGTTGTCCATGACATCTGCAGATGCGCCGTGGCGAATCGTCATTCCGCTTGATGACTCTACACAATATAGATTCACGGATCTCAAGAATGATCCGTTAGAGAAGAAGCCACTTGAGAAGTGGACGCTTGAGCAGTTGACGTATGCTGTTCGAAGCAAATTTGGGGAGGAGGCTTCGAAATGGGCTGCTGAGGCGGATGCTGTGTCTAAGTGGTGGGGACCTGAGAGGAAGAGATTATGGGGATATAATCCTTCGCATAAGGAAGATTGATGATAGTATTTAATGTAATGCGAATGTTTAATGGTTTCAATTATGTGTCTGTGGCGCCTGCAATGTGAATGTGGCTTTGAAACGATGAGATTGCCAACCTCACATTTTGCCATTTTATATGGAAAACCGAAACATTGATTGCTTCACGATTTAGAATGAATATCAGAAATACCTGTCTTTAGTATAGCCTCAAGAATCATCACCATTCAATTGCAAGAGGATAAAGTCGTCATTCTGGTATTTCCGTTCCACGTCCTTCTTAAATGCTTCATCTATACAAAAGAAAATGCGCCGTTCGATCTATAACCCGACCTGATATCTCCAAAACCACCCAATGCAATTTTAATACAAATTAGTAACCATCCGTTGATGCTGGTCTCACTTAATGTCCAGAAGCTTGCTTCTTCGCAGCAAGTCTTCGCTCCTCAGCAGCGACCATATCTGTAAATTATTAGCAAAGCTCAAGATCGATTCGATCAAGCGACTTACCCTTCCAGAGGTCCTGACCCTCATACTCCTCCTTGTGGACCTTCTTCTCAATGATCTTTGTGGGATCATTGGGGTCCACGTACCGGACGGTCTGCCATCTGCTGTCTCCGTTCTTGAGATCGTTGACCTCGAAAATAGCAGACACCAACAGCACAGCCAACGTCAAGCCCTGCGCATAAACACGAGCTTGCACGACCTTGTTCGCTGTGTTCATAGGCTGTCGGCTAACAATCGCAAACGCGATACCCATTGACGCCAACCACGAGGCGAAAACAATTTGATACCGGTTCTCCTTGGCATATGACTTGAAACGCTCATACGCTGACTCATTTTCTCGGATGAGCTGTGCTGTGCGCGCTGCTTGATCTTGGTAATTGCGCTTGGGATCCTGAGCGATCTGATATGCGATACTCCATCGCTCTGCATTGACGATGGCGCCGAAAGTACCCGTTGATGTGACGAGGAATGCTCTGAAGGGGAGGGTCAGGCCTCGGAAGGTTGGGTAGCGTTTTGATGCGTAGTAAACGCCTCCAAGACCGAGACCGAGGAAGAGTGTTCCGCCGATGAGGCCGCCCTTGACGACTTCAGCGTAGTGGGCCTCTTCTTCTTCCTTGGTGAGAATCTTCATGATTGGTGATGGTGATAACGATAAGCGATAAGAGAGATAAGGATAAGCTTGAATGGGTAGGTGGTAATGTGTGTATGATGTATGGATGATATGTCCCACTACAGACTCCTGGCAAGCATGTTTATATAAAGGCGTCAAGTCTGCAAATTTTACCGGGCAAAGCCGCTACGAAACGAATTCCTCATGTCATGTTGTCGCATGATTATTCAAAGTCGGGATGCTTACGCCGCAGCGAAACCCTTGGTCATGATGCCGCACTCGCCGCAGCCTCCGCTCACGGTTCCGCCCGATGGCCGCAAGTGGATGATTTGCGGCGCCGCATGGCCGCAGTTGACGACAGAGGCGGGAGAGAAAAGTCAGTGGTTCAGGGCATATTTTTGGTGATGAGTGAGATCTTCGGGTACTGTAGTGACGATCAACGGCGATGCCGATGAGATGGCCAGGACATAGCATTGGTATGATGTATGCATGTTTCTGGTAAGGTGAACAGCATAAGAGTTCACATCTTCAGCATCGACGCTATCTGAAACCAAACATGCTCAAGATGGATGGATAGTTTGGGGAGGTTGGAGGAATTGAGGGCCACCATGGGTGTTATATAACCATTTCTACAGCATTAGCGCGCAGAGGACACATTGCTCGAGCCCCGTTGTCGGCAGTCGACAATCACGGAGCGAGGTCCCTGCAGCCAATGATTTGGGAGATCCTGACAACCCATCCCTAGTGAAGCTCGATTATATGCTCGATCTATCTTACAACAGGCCTTGGCAGGAAGCTGAGCCTATTCAAGTAAGACCTGTCAGTGAAATACCGCCGTCGGCCCGTATATCCCTATCAAAGTGATGCTTCTGGCTCTCTGCCGATTGGCGGCCGCGACACATGGCCATCCATCTCAGATCCGTATCCAGCAATCTCTTTTGATGTGCCGAGAGATCCCGGCACTTCGTTTCCCCCATGTCGTTGACGTACACGCGTGTAGTTCTCCATGCTGACGTCACAGTTTGCGGCATCCCTAGAGGACCTATGCCGCAGCCCTATAGGGCAGACTGGGCGGCATCTCGGGGCTATCACTGATCGGTAAGAAGCCATAACACACAGAGAAAACCAGCCTTGCCACTCACAAGAGGTGAAAATAGTACAAGAAAGAGACGTAGTGCACTAAACAAAGTCGGCACTGATGATTTAGTTGCGGTCTGGGAATCTGAATCATGCCTATCCCGGAACTGAGGTTTCGTGAGATTCATTATCGCCAAAAGCATAAGGAAATACCCCAAGCCATTAGATGGAGTCAAAGAGTGGTCAAATATAACTATCCTAGCTACAAGTAGGGTACCATCGTCATAGATCCAATATGTACTATCGCTACGTGACAACAAGCGCGATACCCAGCATCACAGTCGAGTCTCAGCACAATCCGATCAGGGATCATCATCTAGGCTTAGGTAACGTTAACCGAGTGCTCCACTCATCAGTAATACCCACGACATTGTACGAAACATCCGCAAACTCATCCGCGCCGTCACGCTGATAGTAAACCTTGATCTGGAAGCTCTTCTTGTCACCAGTCGACTGGAAGACGTTGGCAGCCAGACCGCTCACTTCACAAATAGTGTAGTCCTTGTCATTGAAATTCATGCCGACGTTCCAATCTTCATCCTTGTCACCAACGCGGATGATCTCACGGAGGAAGAGGCTGTCTCTGTCGACATAGTAGACTCGGACCTATTGTGTTGCAGGGTCAGTAAAAAGGATATGTAGGCAATGACGTGAGTTTTATCTGAGCTCTACCGCCGCAAGACTCGGGGTGAGTGAATGCGACAGCCGAGATAATGGGCAGCTTTGAGTTGACCTTGAGAGAATTTCCTTTGATCTTGAGAGTGTTCATATCATACTTCTTCCTGGGGATCCTTTCAATGGGGGCACGACTCTCATAGAATATGATCTCGTAGTTTTTGTTGACTTGGAACGGAATGGTATTGCCGTCATTCTGAGCAACAGCGACCATGTTCTGAGTTTCCGGGCGTCAGTATATGGCTCTCAGTTGAAATATGAGGAAAGTGGTAGAGGCTACCCGAATATGAGACATATTGGCTGAAGGAGGATCCGAATGGAAGTACTGAGAGATTGGTTGTTGTGTGAAAGGGTTCTCGGGATGATCTTGTGCTGAATGAAAGAAGTCTTGGATGGGGTCAGCCAGCTTCTTTATACTCTTTTCGACCTCCTCTTGGACTTTCTCCTTTACGTTTCCCTTTAATATATCTTTCTAGTCCTTAGCTTTAATTAAAAGACTGATTAATTAATACTTAAAGCT